>JAIPRM010011485.1:0-12868 GCA_025469315.1 Stegophylla sp. TES_Ste_2020
AAATTCAAAAAATGACCTCTCTAAAGTACAATCTAGAGGCAAATCCGGTTTCAAAAAGTTATTGATCGAAACTTTTGGACAAGTATTTCTATACAAAAAGTTGTACACAGAAAAAAAAATAAATAAACATTATTGTAAAAACACTAGCTTCTTCACTTCATTCAGAATCTAAAAAAAAGATTTACAAATGTAATAGTATTCCAGATGTCTGTATAAAAAGAAAACGTACCTAATATAAATGAACTTAATAAAATAATAAAGAAAAATGCCTAAGGATACAATTGTTTAGCCATTAATAATTAAGGTAAGTTTTGGTTGGTTAATAGACATGAAGATTTTTTTTTCATCTAAATATATAAAACTAGATAATATGTGAAGTTTTGAAATTGCCTAAGTTAAAGCTCTGTGGTCTTGCTAATGAACACCTCAGAATAGAGGAAAACATAAACAATTCGGAACGCAGACATTTTCACCACTTTGAAATGGGAAACCCACTAAACAACGAATATGTAAATATTATATTTTGAAAATTGCTTCCGTAATTTTAGAGTAATAATAAATATGTAGAAGACAAAAATTAAAATGACCTAGACTGTGAAATCATGAGTTGGCGGATATATCTGGTAATGGTAAAATGAAGATTAAAGACACTTTTTACAAAACTTGAAATTAAAACGAAGAAAACGGAAACAGAAAAAACTGCAGAAAACGGAAACCCCAACGACAAAGTGTTAATAATATTTATTTTCAAAATTTTGAGAAAAACGATTTCGGAATCAATGCGTCGAGAAAAGGGTTAATTGAAATAATTTTAATCATATTCTTTCAATGCATACATATAATGGTATATTAATAATAATATGCTCTTATAGTTGATTAAAAAACAGTTAAAAATAAATAATTAAAAGAAATTAATTCAATTTTAACTTTAAATGATTGTACACGATTTTGTACATAGGCTCCGAACTGAACCCTTTTAATAATGGACAACATTTCGGTGATCGAGTGTCCACTTCAACATTATTTTAAGAGTAATGTCTAATATTGTCTTGCATCTCAGTATTTTTTTCTACAAGATTTGAGGCATATTTATATTTCTACATGACTTTAAAAATGATGACCATCTTTCTATTTAATTTATTAAAAATTGTTTAATAGTTTCACTTATTACATTACAATAATTGATAAAAAGCCGGACATACTTCGTACCAAGGGTATTTTTCACTCCTCTGATCAGATACTCTTGGTGGGAGTGTAGAACTTTAAAGAAACGATTAATAATTTCTTAAATAATATGATTCTAACGACGGAAGCTAATTATATTCAATACACTCATTTTCAATACACTCACCAAGACTATCTGACCCGAAAAGTGAAGAATAAATGAGATGTGAACTATGTTCGGCTTTCTTGTCTATAGTGTACTTTATTTTACTGTGTACTTTACTTTATTTTTTTTCATATAATAAATAAAGAAAATAAATAAAAAAAAATTAATAAGAAAAAGTGTTAGAAAAAATGACTATAATTTTTTTTTATCATTTTTATAATTTTCTTGCACCAAAATATTTCTCATGTTATTGACTATCTGTAATTAAATTTTCATAAAGTTTAGATAAAAAAATAACGGGTTTTTGTGTCTTTTTGTCAAATTTTGGTTAGTTCCCTCCCCTCTTCCTCCCCCTCCCACAGAAATTTAGAAATTGATAAATTCGAAAAATGACTTCTTTAAAGTACCATATAGAGGTAAATTAAAGTTTATTAAGTTACTGGTTGAGACTTTTGGACAAGTATTTCGATACGAAAAAGTGTTCACATAAAAAAAATAATAAAAAATTAACATCATTGTAAAACACTAGCTTTTTCACTTTGTTCAGAATCTAATAGTATGTGAATATGATTTTAAATTATATGACAGTAGATTTTTACTTAGTTGGTTATGAATTAAATTATATCACTACTAGAGAAAAATTAAAATTAAAATGTTGAACCTACCTTCCCCAATAAAAAATCCAGGGTGCGTCTCTGGTATTAACTCTATACAATGATCTCTTACTACTATTACAAAGATTGGCTCATTCTAGTTAGTAAATTAAAATTAAGTGAAAATATTGTTTTTATAATAACTCTATAACTTAACTTTTTGGTAGGTACAAATTCATGAAATCACATTAAAATAACGCACTAAATACAAAAAGAGACTAATTTAGAATTTTTAATTCCCATACATAATAGAAATAAAATAAAAGTTAAGTATTCAAATTTTTCAATCATCATCATAAATAACTGTAGTTAAGTAAATAATTATTCATTTAATGATGTAAAAATTATTGAACAGGTTTTAAAATTTATAATTTTAACACTAAAAAAAAAAAAACTCCTAACTTTTTACCTCATCTAAGTTAGAAGTTTTAGACAATTAAAAAAATCTAGCTTTATTAGTTTTATATTACGGTAACTTGAATTCATAATTAGATGGAAAGAATCACCAATTTTTCCAACTCTCATTAACTATACGCGTATGGTCTACATAGATATGTGACTTATTTCATGTTAACTGAAACGAGATGAAACACAAGTAAAAATGCGCCCAGACGATTTGTCCGTACGGAGTCATCGAGATTCAAAACATGACACTGAAGCCTACAAACGGTGGTGGCCTATGAATAATTCGTCCGTTGTTATTCTGTTCCATTTTTTATTTTCTTACAAATATTAATATTATACTGTTCGTAGTCGTTCGTTAAAAGTCACATTCTGGCGCCACATTTCTATCTTCCAAAATAATAATAAAAATAATTAAATAAATAAATAATAAACATCGTTTTCTCAGGCCGCGCACGCACACGACCATTAAATATTATGCAATTTTATCGTGTTCACATATTTTATACTTACGCGCGCGGTACCTCCTCGTGTAATCCGGTTTCGCGTATTAAACATGCATTCAGCATGACGCCTATATCGTGTGCTTGTGTGTGTGTGTGTGTGTGTGTGTGTGTGTGTGTGTGTATGTGTGTGTGCGTCTGACTACTGAGTTACTCGCGCGAAAACGTCTCTGAGGTAAAAATAAAAAAATAAAAACCATAATAAACCCGTCTCCGGCATACCGATAAAAAAAAAACAAGACCCTGACGCATCTTCTTCGTACACAACATTTTAATATTATATATTATTATTATTATTATTGTGACAATAATTTATTAGTGGCGTCGCCTTCAACCGTGGCCAAATGACCTAGTCTGTGGTCCTATCCGCGTCCAACGCTCACGTGTGCGCGACACAACGCCGCCTCCGAAGCCACAATGATAATAATTATGCACGCGACATTACGAGAAAAATAATAATGATAATAAAAATTGTAATCAGCTCCGTATGACATTAAATCTGCTGCACGATGCGCATGCATACAGGGTGTATGGAGAGGGTTGGAAAACCGTAAGAGTTATAATATATGTATATTAATTATATTCCTACTATGTAGCAAAACTATAGATTATATTACAGTGGACGAGTGAGAATAATATTACAAGGGGTCAGAGTTTATTGTCCTCAAAAATATTTAAAAAAAATTCTCTTAAAATAATCGAAATTTTTAAATATCATCTGAATTTTTTTTATAATTTAGGTTCGAAACATAAACGTTTTGTGATGTAGTAATTATATCAGGCCATATTTAATACAAATGGTTTTCTTCACTCCTCGGAGGGAAAGGAGGTGGGTAAGTATTTAACATTTAACAAATGTAATTATAAATCAAAACATTTGTAAAAAATGTTTCAACTAGTTTAACATAAAACTTGACCATGAGTAGAAAAACACCTTTGGATTCTTTAAGAAAAAAAGCAATTTCTACTAGATATTGAGTTAAAAGGTTTATGAGTTTTCTTGACATTGCTGTGAGTTATGGTACATCTACATATTAAGCAATATTAAATTTTTAGCTCAATATCAAGAATTAAAAAAGTTGGATGTGCTTCGTACGACGGGTATCCTTCACACCTCGGGTGAGAAGCTCTTATTAGGTGTATAATTTCTTCAATAAAACGATTTTGAGCGAAATACTCAAATGCTATATAATAATAATTATTGGCGATAAGGATACATTTAACAAAATATTATTTAATAAAGTTGGGTATTCCATATTTGTGGACGTGCGTGTGTGTGTCCGCACATATGTATGAGGTAATAAATGCCTTAAAAAAATAAAAAATGCAATACAAATCTACTTTTATAAATTAATAAATGGTCAAACTCTCAGTAATTAGTGTAATTGGCATTTTGTCTCTTTTTGGGAATCCCTGGGTTTTGAGCAATTTATAAAATTAACTTTTTTTCTTATAATAGGTACATCGAATGAAATTTAATAATTTTTTTTAAATGTCGAGTTATAGTCCAATATTATTAATTAGTAACAAAGTTATGTTTATATGTTATGTTTATTTTCATTTATAGTATTTATTTAATATTTATAGTAATTTTTTCGTAATTTTTTCGATTTTTTTTCAATAAAATCCTTGTAAAATTTTAAATTAATTGTTGGTGAAAAAATTTCTTACATCAAAATATTTGCAATGTAATTTTCCATCTATGTAACAAGTTTCATAAAGATCGGTTGAATCTATTATTTTTTATATGCGTTTAAATGTGTGATTTTATGTAAAACTAATGAATTTTGTCAAAATACTAATTTACAACGGTTATAAAAAAATGCTATCACTCAGAATCTAAAATGTCTGACTTATTTCACACAGTGGGTATTCTTTGCTCTTCGGGTGGGAATTGATGTGTTAAATTTTAAAGAAACGATGTGTACTAAAACGATTCTAAGCGGAGCGTCAAAACACTTTCACTCAAAATTTACAAAATTCATTATTATTACAATAAAAATGTATTTAGTTTTATAAAAATTTTCTTTTACCAAAATTTTCCTCTTGTGATTTTGTATACAAGGTAAAATTTACATAAATGTTTATTCTACGAATAATTTTTATAAGCTTTTAAAATTATAATTATGACTCTTAATCCGAGTAATAGCAACTTTATTTTCTATATTATTATTACGTACCTAATATAATATTACGGAATTGATTATTTACATGAGTAATGGAATGGAAATGGATTTTTCTGTAATTAAATAATAGTGAAAAATAAATGTAACTATAAATATTACTAAAAATCCGAATATTTCTCATAAGAATATCAAAATACCAATTAAAGGAAGTTTGGTATTTTGAATTTATACAAATAAGCTATTATTGATTTTAGTATTTTGATAAAGAAATGTAATACTTGAAACACATATAGACACACCATTTTCGAGTAATAGATTTCACAATTCGATTTAACTTGAATAAAATTACGTCAAAAAACAATACTCGCCCAACATAATATTTTTTTATTATTATTTTAGTTTAGTAGCAGAGTTAGTTTTTTTCTTTTCACGCCGTTATTTTCACCTTCATGGTAAAATTTTAGTCACATCTATCATATTATCATGGTAAGTCAGCTAGTGTAATAAAATATTTTACGTGACAATGACCGTTTTTGGTTTTCACCGCATCAAATCAACGTATAAATAATGTGCAATATTTCTCGATGCACCCTGTATGCTACATGACCTTGTGCTTGTGTGTAACTATTGAATGTTATCGCGATTGTCATTGCAGTATTTTTACATTTTTTTTCCATCCACATCATAATATGCACATCGACAATGTCTCGCTATCGCCACCTGTATGATATTTTACTGTGACCGAACTTGACGGGACAAATTTATTAGTATAGGTACCTAACAACATACCTACGTGTAGATCGCAGAAATTCTGAACTGCTTTTTAAGGAACAAGTCTTCTAATCCACTTTTTCATATTTTATTTGTTATTTCTAGCAATAAGTTTGAACCTGTCATCATCAACATCTTAAAAATGTATATTTTTTTTTATTCCAAAAATTTAAAAACTTTTAAAGGTATTTTTGTGATATGTTTTGACTGGTGTTAATTAACTACTAAAAATTAATAAAAAAAAAAAAAAAAAAATTAAATAAATAAAAAAAATATTTATACATAATTTCTTAGAAGAAGAAGTTAGTCGTCGAAGTTGTTATGTCGGTTTTTTTTGTTACTGATTGTCACAGGTGTTAAAACGTCTTTAAAAAGTCGAGTGACATCAAAATAGAACGTCTGAGAGACGAGGAAGCTCATGCTGCATATGGTTTCGCATTAAGTGTAGGTAATATTAAATTAGATACTCGCTTTAAGTCTAGCGTTCGCAAATCGCAACATAGGTTTTCGATTCCACTCCCGAGACACCAGATAACTCTCAAAGTTTGTACGGTATACAACGTGAAACACCCTTATACAGCAAATTTTTATATTTTGAAAAACTAGGTACGTTATTTCTTAAATTTTTTTCAATGTCAATTATGTTCATGAAAACGGATTTGAAAAACAGAGTAGATACAATAATGATATTGATTAAAAATACTAGTAGTAATAATAGTATTTATAATCAATGGGTAATACATTAGTACAAAATGAGAATTCTCAAATGAATGAATTAGTTTTTTTTTCAACCGAATTTCAAATTTTATCATCAAATATGGTCTTTGAAGTTCTGAAATTAAGAAATATGCTCCAAAACTACACAATCACCAATTACATAAAAATATGCATTATAAACTTTTAATATTTATTTAGTTTTGTCATGAAATTAACTTTTAGCTTATCTAGCAATATATCTAATTGCTCACGAAAAACATGTAAATGTAATAAGTTCGAGCCTTATTTATAACACACTATTGTTACATATTACACTCGTTACGTAGTATTATTGATGGCGACTTCGTGCGAGTGCAGTTTGTTCTGATTTGAGAACATAATATTACATAGGCACACACGATAAAGGAACTCGTTCTATAATTCATAATAATATGATGCGTTTGCTTGGCTATTGAATAATATGTCACTCGTTATTATGCAGAACATTACAGAATTCTACAAAATTATTATACAATGTCGAGACGAAAAGAATGCGAACGGCAATAATAATCCTAGACGATATTACGAAATTAGGTATTTGTAACAGACGTACAACAACACAATAATAATTGTCAAAGCATCGTATAGCCAGAGTCCAGTTGATTTCTGAAATAAATCGTAGGCACAAAAATAATACCTATTCGTTATTTAATGTTACCAACCAAGAACTAATGTACATAATCTGTAATTATAGACGTGTACAGACCTCTTTCACCATGTCATACACAAGACTAAAAGTGTAAAAGGAATATGACCCCAACATTTAAAAAATAGTACTTCATATTAATGTGAGCACTATCAATAATAACTTTGGCATAACAATATATTGTCCATTTTTTTTCGCTATCTAGTACGACACGTAATAGCACAATATTACATTTAGAATATTATGAAGAACAAAACATTGTATTATACTGCAAAAATATGCTACTGCTTCTAGAGTCTTTATTGACTCGCAGTACTGCGTAGTTAAATTCATGTAATCGACAGTTTAGAAAATGCGCATTCGCACGAACAGAATTTTTGAATTTGGAAAATAAATCTATTAACGTATTGTTTTATAAGTTTGCCCTGTTAGTATATCAGATATATTTTGAAGTATGTAACTTAATTTCGTCTTACAATTTTATTGTTAATAAATCATAGCGTTCTACAAGTGTTATAAATATTCTTGGGTTTACTCAAGTTTTAAAACATTTGCTAAGGAAAATCTACAATTTAATGTTTTCTGATTATGAAGCAATTTACACTGACCTCCATAAAGCTTTTGATATTGTGAACCATGGTGTTTTTTTGACTAAACTATATAAATTAGGTATAAAACGCCCATTATTTTCATGTTTTTAGTGATACTTAAGTTAATTATCACAATTAGTAAAAATAAATAAATCTGTTCCTTATATTATTATAAAGATTACTTTAGAAGTTTCATAAGGTGGTAATTTATCTCCTTTGCTCTTTTTAATATTTTTAAATAATCTAAATAAATGTTTTAACACTTGTAAATTTTTACTTTTCAAGGATGATATGAAAATTTTCATGCCTATTTTTGTATTATGCCGATGATGTAATTTTCCTACAACAAGATTTAGATCAATTTTCGTTGTGATGCTTACTAATGGTTTGTCACTGTCTACTGATTACTGAATACCTCTAAATATGTCCACATATCATTTAATCGCTCCAAATTCCATATCGAATCTCAATATTATTTAGATGGCATCTCCCTCTACTCTGTACTAGATCAGGATTTATCCTGACGACCGATTTATTCTTTAATGTTCATATAAATTCAGTATATTGGAAAATTTTTCAAGTTTTAGGGTTTATCAAATGTATCTGTCACGACTTTAATGATCTTTTGTGTATTGTTCTGTATTGCTGTAGCAAAATTCTGTATTGCTCATTGGTAAGGTTAACACTTGAATTCGGCACGGTATTGTTATGAAACTCTAATCAAGCGAATGTAATAAATAAAGTAGAAAAGGTTCAGAGAAAATTTCTTTATTTTTATGGCTATAAAGCCAGGATAGTTAATGTTGATACGAATGTGAATGCCAACTTTACGGGTTTATAAAATCATTGAAGACCAGACGAATAGTTTTTGATATTACTTTTGTTTACAAAGTATTGAATGGAGAAATTCACTGCCCAGAATTGTTGCAAATAATAAAATTGATCTTAAAGTGCCCTCCTTTAATTTTAGATTTAATCCCCCTTTTGCTATATCTTAGTACAAAAAAAAAAAACTATTTTACTAACAGTCCGGCATGTCGCCTACTCACGATGAGTAATCAAATTAGAATTTCGGTTTTTCATTTGGATTCTTTATCGTGTTAAGAACATGTATTTATAATTTATATAATAAGTGTAAAATTTTCATTTGTTAATATGTAATAATTTTATTATTTACTGTATACTCTTGGTGTACCCCTTGGGGTGTTATTTATTTATTGATTTTACGAGTAAGTAAACTATATTATTATTATTATTATTATCAAAACGATCTTTAGTTAAACTCTAAAAAGAGTCATCTAAAATAACGTACCTCACTCTTTTTCTTCTTTCGTACATGAAAAATATCGATTTCCTAAATCTTGATCAGATTTTGTTGATGGTTATAAACATTTCTTAAATTGTGGAGATCGTGCCTTTCCATGATAAGTGTAACCCGTAAACCCGCGCCTATGTATATAATATATCTGTATGTATTCGTAAAGTACGCGAGTATAAAACAGAAAACATGAAAGTTGAAATATACATTCTGCATAAGTAGTATTTTAGAAATAATGTTTGAATTATGGATCATTGTCACAAATAATTAATTAGTTAGAAAGTTAAAAGTTAGAAGTTGACTAAAATTGACTCGCTAATATCCATTTATAACTTTTGTACAGAGTTGTAATAATGAAAAATTCCAAACATTTTTAAATGAAACTTTTCATGAAATTTCAATAATTCCAAGCGATTTATGAAATTGATCAATTTTTCCGTGTTCTCAAATTGTTTATTATTAAAAATTTACTCATCTGATTTTAAAGGAAATATAAATAGAAGTAGACTTATATATGAATAACCTCAGTTTTTTGTACTATTAGTTTTGGAGTTTATTAAAGTACCATGTACTGAAAATCTAATTGCTACGCATAATTATCCAAGCAGAAAAAGTGTTTTCATAATAAAAATAAATTAACAAAAAAGAAAAAAAATCGTTATTGTAAAACCACTAGATTCATCGCTTTACTCAATATCTAAAACCAGTATGAACATTGCTCACCAAAATATGATTGATTAACCGTAATAAAATATTTTATTTATTTATAATAAATACATTTCCTATATTAAACCAATTTTATTATTTATATTTTAAAATGTCAATAACAAACAATTAACACATATTTGAGTGTGTGTATTTTGAAATTTTTTGTGCAATCAATGTGCATATTTTTATGATTTTAAGCGCACAACGTCCCGAAATTTGATAATAACTGTAAAATGTTTGATTTGAATCATTTGATTTCCAGAATGCGGTCACAATCCATCAAAGTATAGCGTTCGGGTTGTTTACATTTTCAGAAAACGACGAAGGGCACCGTTTGGTTTAACATTACTACAATCTGTGTTAAACGATGTTGTGCACCTATCTGCATGATGTGATGAAATGAAATGTAAAAATAAAAATATTTTACTCTCGGTTAACTTGACACGGTATTCGCGTACCGGTGGTATAGGAGTGTAATATTTGCGTATACCTGTAATAATATATCCAATAAAAAAATATTGTGCAATGATCGACTGTTCGATCAAAGATGATAATATTACGGCTGTAGTAAGCAATAATATTAAACATTACTACGTCTTGCTTGGTGTCATTTGTATTATGAATTTTCGCACCGTCGAGAATATTTTGATAAAACTGGGGTGGTTTGAATTACTCAACGTGAAAATGGGTGAGTTTAAAGATTAAAAAATGTGGTTAGTCGTATTTTATATCCAACATTATATTATTATTGTATCCATACGTTTATCATATCAAATATTTTAACTGATTTCATTCGCATAATGTCTTACATAATAATATCTTACATTTTGTAGGCGTCGTTTTCAATCAGAGGATTTCGGAAAAATATATTTGTTTAAAAAAATATATATAATTATAATATAAATAATTAATAATTAAAATATAAATAATTCAACATTTTATTTATATCTTAAAACAATGATCTATGTTAGAGGAGTTCACATAGTATAATTTTACTAAACGAAACAGTTTCGTTCATAATTGCACATTTACACACATAAAAGAATAATGTGAAAATAAAATTAACATTTAAATATACTTTAAAATCATTAGACCTGTAGTGGTCATCTTGTTGGAGTAATAGTAGATATCAGTATGCTAACACGTATAATTATAATTAATTTTTTTTAGAGATGTGTATCAAAGTGAATAGGTAACTAGGTATATACCACAAATATATATATATATTATTAAATATATATTTATCTGTGGTATACATTAAGTACGAGTATAGGTTATACGATAACATAAAATCTTAATAAATGATATGATAAGTGTCTAACAGCATTAAAATTTAAAATAAAGATTCATCTGTTCCTAGCCACTTTAAATTGTCAATATATACCGTTACATTTATTACAGTCGGTACCTAAAATTATGCACATATATATGTCGCATAATTTATTTTATAACTTTTTACGGAATTGAAATGGAAACAGTTTGATTATTGCAGATAAAATATTGATAACTGTAATTATATATATATTATAAATATTTACAATGAAATTCTCTATCTAGGCACCAAGTTAAAAAAAAAAAAAATCGGTTGGGCCAATTTTCTTTTATGTACGTTAAAATGTGTATATTAGGTAAAATTAACGAATTTTGTCGAGATTTTAACTTCAAAAGGTTGTAGGAAAAAAAGTTGTCTTATGATTTTTGAAATTTTTTTTAGATCAGTTAGACATATATGTCAGTGAGATTATGTTAAATTTTCAAGTTTTAATATTAAAAATCAAAAATTTTATTACATAAAAACTAACAAAAAATGAGAAATTTCCGAAATTTTTAAAATGCTGTATTTAACTCTAAATTGATCAAAGCTTTTTGAAATTTTATGAGATGTTTTCATGACCATTTTTAGTAGTTAGTGACAGTTTCAAGTTCCTAGCTGCCAAATCCCAATTTGTTTGTTCAAAAATGTGCACATAACCAAATATTTTTTTACAGCCTTGAAAAGTATAGAAAATTCCAAGGTTTGACATTTTTTTTTATTTTAATTGCAAAGTCTTTTATTAATTCAAACTTCACTTTTATAATAATAAAGATAAGATAAAAATACGTCTTGTAAAATATAGGTTATGTGCAATTGATAATTAATTTATTGTAATATAATAAGTATAATATAACTTTTAAGTTAGATATTATGTTACTTAAAAATTTATAAACATGTAGGGATAAATGAAAGTTTTACGAGTGCCATCGAAAATCTCATGGGTGCCAACCATGGCAAGCGTGCCACTAATTTGTCTCCCTGTTATAGATGTATTTGGATACGTCTGAACTGTTGCACACTATTATGAGTCTTATAAGTCGATGAATTTTATATACGTGAGTCTTATAAGCGGCGTACACTGTATATTTTATAGACAACGTATGCGATTAAATGTTTTTTTTTTGTAGATCTCATAATATTGATCACTACTTAAAGTTTCCTACATCAGTATTTATTTTTGTAACTAATAAAATTGACATTCATATAGATTTTGCTTTCTACACCGTTATTGAAAAAAGATAAATCGACGAACGAATCACGCGGTAATGATTTTAAATTTAATATAACTACAGGTCATATCCATAATTATACTGTAGTATACGTACGGTCGATATGTACCGAAGGTCTAAGGAATCGAAACTTATATCTTCCGTATCGAACAGTCTGAGATAATAAACATACAGTCGTCCTTATTTATTACACGTTGGGTATCTAGTCAAGGAGAAAATAATTTTATTCACGATGACCGCGGTAAAATGTAAGCGTATGGATAAAAATATTCAAAATCCAAAACTATGCGTGTAATTCACAGGCAAACAAAAATAAAGAATCATAACATCAATTTAATGAAAATCTAGTTTATGTATATTTTTGCTAATTTTTTAGATTCTGAACGAAGTGAAGAAGCTTATGATTTTACAATGATGTTTATTTTTTTTTTTTTATTTTTTTTTCTCTTTCTGTGAACACTTTTTCGTATAGAAATACTGGACCAAAAGTTTCGATCAATATCTCTAAAGAACCGGAATCA
>JAIPRM010011487.1:0-12866 GCA_025469315.1 Stegophylla sp. TES_Ste_2020
TGGCGTCATTGTAAAGTAAAAATATTAGGCTTTCAGAAAAAATGTATTTTGTGAAAATCGGTTTAGTCATTTTTAAAAATATTTGCCTTTTTGTATACAATAGAGGGGTGAGTCGATTTAGTTGCACCCGAGTGTACTTAGTAGTAACTTCTGCAGATAAGACTAAAGGGATATAGCAGCCTTCTCATTATGTGTTTTATTTTATTTTCAATGATTGAAATTTTTGTGAGACTCAATTTTTTTTAGAAAAACTATTGTAACAAAAAAAAGGCAGAAATACTATGCACATCTGGTGGGAATGCTTTGGGGTGTTGAATTTTAAAGAAACTATTAATGATTTCTTCAATGAAACAATTTTTGAACAGAACATCACTTAATTATACTGAATATATTTATCAATTTAATAAAAAAATTATTCATGTTCATATCATTATTTGTGAAAATGGACGGTTTTGTCTGATTTGCAATGTAAAGTTCTTTTAATTACATATTGAATCAACTAATATTAGTAAAAATGTATATATAAGTAGACTTATATATAAATAAGCTTCTATAAGATTTTCCTCGTGGGTAGTATTCCTAAGGTATATACGTGCAAGTGCATCAAAGCAAGCTTACATGAACATGAGGAAATGCGTCATTTGTTCTTGTGGGCATTATGCGTCTTACGCAATAGCGTGGTCTAGGGGGAGCATAGGGGTTTACCCCTTCCCCCATTGTCTTTTTTCCTGTGTCATTGTTTTGCTACAAAAAGTGAATCATGAAATATTTGAATACTGTAAAAAAATAGTTTAAAATATTTAGTGTTTTATTTTATTTTATTTTATTACATTATTTTCTGGAAAATATCGTAAATCACAATAAGAGGTCGGTACTTGACGTTGAAAATCAATAATTGACATGTATTTCCTGATATAATGGTAAATTGATAAAATAGTTATTAATATTGGGGAAATGTACAATATTTTGTTTCTACTTAGGTTAATATTGTCATTCATAATTTTCAATCGCATTGGTGTTGTGCTCCAAGTTATGTATTATATATTACAATTTACAAAATTACATTGTGTTTTTAATTTTGTGGTGTGAGCTTAAAAATGGAAGTGAATTACATGAAAAATAAATTTTATGCCAATTTATTAAAAAGCGTTGAATTGAAACGGGATAGTAATAATAAAAAAGAAAAGTTTAAAAAGAATTGTCATTCTGTTCTGGAAATTTGTAAGCATGTCAATTGTTCTTATTTTGAAAAACCCAAACATTAGTAACTGTGCGCAGAATTTAAAATTAATTTTTGGATTGACATATTCTTGTGAATTACTTTATTCAACAATGAAAATAATGAAATCTAAATATCTTTCAAGTTTAACTTAAGATCAGCTTTAGGAGTAACTCTGAGCCACTCTTATATCAATGTAATCAATCCTGAAAATAAGATATAAAATAAATATATCAACTCAAAAATAGTACACATGTAACTTTATGCAGAAACAATTATTTGTTCAATGAAAAACAATTTTTTTGTCTTTAGTAGGTATTCTAACATTATTCATTTATAGCCAAGATTTGAAATTTAAAAACTGTGATTGATATTTTTTTTTATTAAATAAGGTAATTATTATTGTTTTTGAAAATGAAATACAAGCCACATGTAACCATGGTAAAAGCTGCATGCGACTCAAGCCACAATTTGGCCTTCCCTGGTATATAATTTCCCGTTCTGGATTTAGTTCCCACTCCACCTCCAGATTTCTGATTACATAGATTATATCCTCCGAGGGGTCCCATAAATAATTCTTGGGCATGCCCCTAATCACATGCACATGCCACGCACGGCTTTGCGTGGTTATTCGACCAACTTAACTATAGAACAATGAAGGTATGATATTTCCTCCTACTTCTTAAACTAATTGACCGATTTCAAAAAATGAGTTGTTTATGTATTTCTTAAGATCTTGAGAGTATTATTGACTATTAAAAGCCACCCTTAAAGAAAAAACTTCCTCAAAGAAAATAAAGTAAAATTAAAACAAAAATAAGTAAAGTATGGACAAGAAAGCCGAACATACTTCGCACACACAGGACGTAATCTTTTGTCCTCGGTTCAGATACTCTTGGTGGTGGTGGGTGTGTTAAATTTTTAAAGAACCAATGAATCATTTCTTTGATATAAGATTCTGAGCGAAGTAGATATGTTAATAATATAAAGAACAATAATATTCATTTTCTACACACTCATCAAGAGTATATGACCCAAGGAGCAAAGAATACCCAATACCAATGGTGCGAAGTATGTCTAGCTTTCTTGTCTATACTTTGCTTTACTTTACTTTCTTTTATCCAATAAATAAAGAAAAGGAATAATAATAATAGTTTACTAAAAAAAAAAGCTCTAAAATTCCAATTTTTTTTTTTTAATATTTTCAAAATTTTCTTGCTTTAAAATATTTTTTATATTATAATTTATATGTTTTAATTTTTATAAAGTTTGGATTAAAAAAAAGAGATAGTATCTGAGTCTTTTTTTTCAAATTTATGTAGTTTTTCCTAAATTTTGAGAACATAATGGAAATTTCGAAAAATGCCAATGCAGTTTAAAATGTTGGTGGTTGAAACTTTGGACAAGTATTTCATTACAAAAACGTGTACACATTAAAAAAATAAAAAATAAACATCATTATAAAAATACTACAGTGGCATAGTTACGGGTAGGGTTAGGAGTTTAGACCCCCCTTCCCAGAACCGAAAAATGACAAAAAATTCGTTTTTATGGAAACACTTTTTCGTGCAGAAATACTTATTTCAGGCAAAATACTCCGGAAGAGTGGTTTTCATAAAATCTATTTTTTTATTTTGATGAAATTCGAAAACCAATAGAACTAAAAACTTGAAGCTTTCACCCATTATCAACAATAGTGGACAGATTAATCCGTTACTACCTACTTTTTCCTAATAAGTAATATTGCTTAAATATTTAAAATGTCAACAATATTTTATCATCATATACCAATTTGGAATAGAGTATAAATTGAAATTGAAACATAGATAGACAAAAATATGAGAAATGCAAAATAATTATGAAATTGTGAAAAAAAAATTTTGGACATTTTTTTCTAACACCTTTTTTCTCATAAAATTTTTTTTGCCTTGTTCTCAGTTAATAGTGGGATATACAACTGGCTGAATACAGAATAACTTTCTTTGTAATATTAATAAACTATACAACTTTTAAGTAAAATTGTCTTATATAAATTAAAGTTCCACTTGAATCGTTATAATTTCTTTAAAATTTAACATAACCGGATTTTTTTCATTAATTCTTAGAAAATTCTTCGATAACTTTAAATGAGTTGGTTGAAAAAACGTTAGGATGATTTTGTTTTATACTAAATGTTTTAGTCTATAAATATAAATAATGAAAACTATCATACAATTTGAATTTTTAGCCCCCCCCCCCCTAAAAAAGAAACCGTATCTATCGCGCTGAAATCAAAAAGCAAGTAGAGGTATTGGTGATAATATTTTAAATCTAAAATCTTATGTCATAAATGGAAATCATATGACGCACAAAAATCAAAATAATTAATCGTTCATACTGGCGGACAAATGCTCGTGGTGTTCCTTTGAACATAGCCAATAAATCGACTAAGATAGACTCGCAGTGTGTGCCTAGTGCTTATGCAACACATTCGCCAAACGTAGATACATCTTGTCCTCTCGAGTGAAAACACGTATGCTAATCTTGTTTGTGCACTCGTGAGTACGAGCCTTTAGGATCTATGGATCAACACTTCTGAAAAAAATTCAGTTTTCCTGAAAAATTGGGGAATAATATTGGTCTAGTAAAGTACTTTTTCTGAAAAATGTTTTTTGGTAATATGACTGAAAATATATAACCTATATATATTCTGAATTTTACGTAGATAAAATGAATCTTGTGGGTTTCTATAAACTACAACAATAATTATCTTGAACTACATAAAGTGTGTATTACTTAAAATCGAGTTTATATAAAGTAACATTATGTTTTTTTTTTTTTTTTTTTTACTCGTTTAAAATTATTTAAATAACTTTTTTGTATTCCGACAATTTTCCTTTTTACAAAACCAGGGTTATGGTAATTAAGTATCTATGGCAGCGGTTCCCAAAGTATTCGCCGCACTGCCAAGCTTTATGTAATCTGAAAATAAATTGTAATAAATAATGAACTAATCGATTGAAATATAAAATATTATATTACTTTAGGGAACATCGAACCTGCATTTGTTGTTTCAATTTAACATACGAACAATATTGCCAAATTAAGCTTCACAAAACATTAATTGTGTCGTTTTGGTCGACTTTAGAGCTTTAACAACAACTATAAATGTTTGTACTTTGTACCTTGGGGTTGTTCTTCGCACCTCAGGTTAGATATCCTTGGCGGGTGTGTTGAATTTTTAAGAATGATAAACCATTTCTTCAATAAAACGATTCTGAGCGGAGCTTCAACTAATATATAATAATAATTATCAGTTTTAAAGCATTGAACGTAAATTTTGAACTGAAAACAATATTGTTACATGCCTAATTCATTAACGAAAAACAAACATTGATTTTTCATATATTCCACTACACCTAATGAATATTCCATAAATTTCTAATTACAATAAAATATGAACGTCATAATAAAATAAATTAAAGCGATTCTAATTATCACAAACTTGACAAATTAACATTAAATTGCTATAATGTAATTTGTACTAATGTTTATCGTGTCATCTTTGGTCAGTCACTGTTGAAAAGAGTGCAAAAAATTATTTTAACCGGATAAATTTTGAACCCGGAACCGTCTTATCCGAGAAATACAGCTTAGCCAATAAACAATGAATTCAGCGATGAAAATAGGTATTTATTAAAATAACCGAAAATATTGAATTTTCAAAATCGAATAATTAGAAAATTATTGATTCGCTCGGATTTTAGTTCACAAAGTCGTATTCAGCGTCAAAAAATGGTGATAAAACATCAACCTTCTTGAGTGTTCGTAAACTAGATAAGTATAGATCATATTTGTCCGTACTTTCTCCAATTTTTTTTCAATCAAACCCTTGTAAAATGTTTAATTATTCGTCCGTAATAAATTATATTTCACCTAAACATTTGCAATGAAATTATCCACGTATGTATCAAGTTTCAAAAAGGTCAGTTAAACCAATTTTCTTTTATGTACGTTAAAGTATGTAATTTTAGGTAAAACTAATGAATTTCATTAAAATTTTAACTTCAAATGGTTATAGAGAAAAAAATTGACTTACGAATTTCGAGATTTTTTGGGTCAAATAGACATAGGTATATGTGAATAAGATCGAATTAAATTTCCAATGCTTAATATCAAGAATTAAACATTTTAGTACATAAAAACTAACAAAAAATTTTCCAATATTTTGAAAATGATAATACAATATAAAGTATTGAGAAATTTTGATAAATGACCACTCTAAAGTAACAATACATGAACTCAGTAAATAATTACAAATTTAAAATATAATTTAAAAAGTCTGGTGGGTTAGGTGGTGTGTATATTTATTTTGTGATGATGTGCTGGCAAATTCTTGCATCTTAGGTGGTCGAACTTAGTATAGCTAGAAACGGTCAATTGCAATGGCACTTTTGAATTTTATACGACGACGCAATTATAATGTTTTATGCAGGCCAGTAACACATTTAAAAAAAGCCGGACATACTTCGCACGACGGGTGGTATTCTCTTGACGGGCGTATTAAATTTTAAAGAAACGATAAATAATTTCTTCAGTAAAACTGAACGAAGGAAGTTAATAATATAAAACAAAAAATTTTCAAAAAATGTCCAAAATTTTTTTTCACATTTTCAAAATTTTCTTGCGCCAAAATCTTTTTTATAGGATTTTCTATCTATGTTTAAATTTTCATAAAATTCGGATCAAAAAATGATGGTTTCCAAGTCGTTTTTGTCAAATTTTGGGTAGTTTTTTCCAAAAAGAAAATTGAAGAATTGAGATATTCAAAAAATTACCTCCTTAAAGTACAATCTAGAGGCAAATCCGGTTTCAAAAAGTTATTGATCGAAACTTTTGGACAAGTATTTCTATACGAAAAGTTGTACACAGAAAAAAAAAAGAAAAAATAGGCAAAAAAAGACTGAGAACCCCTGGTTTTTCGTTTTTCGCGCCGCCACCGCCGTGCCAATCTATCTGGCAACGACTGTACATGTATACATAAACATATAATAATAGTAACTTAATATTTTAGTTTCTAGTGCAGATATTCATGCAAAAGCAGTCAATGTACCAATACTTGATTGTATGGAAATAAAAACTTAGCTCGCAACGTTATTCCAGTTATAGCTTCGTCTATTGCAATTATTTCTAAAAGAAAATCAATACATGCTTTAAGAATATTTATGGGAGTGTCAGACTGTATTTAAGAAGTAATCCTAATCACAAAAGAAAAAAATTGGTGACGAATAGAGGACTGAATGAGTCGTATAAAAAAATGCAGTGAAGATGGACAAGAAATACTTGTTACAGATTCGAAGAAATTGACGATTCGTCAATTTGAAGAATTAGTCTTAAAAAAAAAAAAAATTAAATATAGTTGCACCTTATAGTATTGTCGAAGGTAATATTTTGAATTCTAGTGATGAGGAAGATAAAGTTGACCACTACAATCAGTGTTTATCTGAATTTAAAATTGGACGCGGGTCAATTTTTTCTGTAGAGACTACTTTCAAATATTTTCTATAAAAGTAAAACTTCACCAAAAGTATCTGACCCGAGGAGCTCATTAGATTTGGCATCGGAAATAGATAAGTGTATATTTTACGCCCTCTCCTCCACAGATGAATGACTAAAACGGGATATTTTCATTTTTTTCTTTTTTTTTTCTGTTGTTTTTAGTTTTATAAACTGAATTTTATACCAGACGTAAACTTGTATATATAAATAATAAATAGGTACAATTATTATAGTCAACTTTTTCTGCTACAGTTAAGTCTGCATAAAATTTTACGCAAATATTAAATCTAAATAACACACTTTAAATCAGAAATTTTAAGTTAAATGAAATAGGCAACCAATTATTTTACACCAGGGAAATAATTTTGAAAAAAATGCATAGCAGCTTATTCAAAACCATAAGATACAGTAACAGGTTTTGATTCATGTTTCTAGTATAAAAGTATAAATTTTTCATATATAATGTTTAATTTTATTGGTTTAGTAAAAGTTTATAAACTATAAAGTATAGAATTGAACACCATTATCATATACATTTTTCTAATAAAATATTGATCGGACAAAAAAAAATATATATATATATATATATATCAAGTTAAATACAGTTTTTTATAATATTTACATCATTATATGATATAGTTTTGTCTATAGGTATTATTATTTTCAGTTTTCACAATGTATAGAATGTTATTTTTATTGATAGTAATTTTTGTCATACTTATCAAATAATTTAAAGAACATTTTAAGCAGGGCTCGAATAACAAAATAAAATTCTTTTTAACATTATTGCTGTTTTAAAATTATTCATTGCACACTGCTTATCGTTATTAGAAATTAAAACTGTATTCATTTTTACGTTTAATGTTATTGGAAAGTTAAATATTGTTCACTTTTTGAGTTTAACGGGATTGTAATTTTAAACATTAATATTTTATTACATTAATCCTATAGATGTGGCAATATAAAAAATATTTTATACATATTATGTAAAAAAAAAAGGATGAAAATTAATGATATTTTATTATTGATTTTTGTTTCACGACTTTTTCCGTTTTCTGATACGTAACGTTTTATGTTTATTTAATTGTTTCGTTTATCGTTTTGTTTTGTTTTTTGATTTACTTACATTTTCGTTTATTGTTCTGTTTTGTTTTGGTCAGGGTCGAACTGGGTACTGAAGGCCTCAGAAGCAATTGACATACCAAGGGCCTCGAATCTTATACTCGTAATATTTTTATCTGTACCTATTTCATTTAAAGATGGGCGTTTTTTTACCACTTACCGTTTGCACTGATAAAACTTAATATATTATAACTTAATATTTTACACATTTTGGTAGTAGGTATTCTGTATTCATGTAAGAAAATAAAATAATTCCAAAAAATGGTGTTAACGGTCTTGTACATTTTCAACTACATTATTTGACACGAAAGCAATCATGGAATAAAAATTACTACATTTTTGTCAAAATTATTCAGAAAAAGTTTCATATATCAACAAAATAATGAATTTTGAATGACATGAGTTTATAGGTATTTATTCGCTTATATGGGTTTTTCGGTATGTGATAGATTAAAGTAAAAATGATGTGAGTAAGCTTGAATAAATTTGTAAATTTCACGAAATAACAACCATAGAAATATGCTATTTTTCATTAAAAAAGATATTTTAACAATAATTCAAAATTTTAACATGTGTTGAATTAATTTATAGGTACAGATAATATTTATGACATTTCAACTACGTACAAAAATAAAAATAAAAGAGTAACCATTTTATAAAATGTTTTTACTAGATTTAGGACTGAAAATTGTAAATAATATTGAGTGAAAACATTCAAACTTCTTAGGTACTTAAAAGCTTGTAATAAAAATTAATTAATGATTTTTAAAATTTTCTAATAGGTAGGTACCTACTAGGTATATAAAGAAATATGAGTAAAGTTGTGAGAAATTTTCAGCACATAATTACAATTAAATTACAATTACAATTAAATTAGAAACAACTCTAAAAACGAATAATTTCTAATATTTAAAAAAATCTATGATTATGCCAAATGTGATAAATTTTCTTTTTTTGAAAAAATAACAATTAACAAATTAGATATCATATAATATTTAATCACTGGTAAAAATTCCAATATTTCAATGCTAATAGTTGACGTTTCGATTTAATACCTAACTAAAATAAATTCCATTAAAATCTAGTTTACTCTGTTTACGGCACATTATATTTTTCAAAAATGTTCTGTAGTATTCATTTCCTTTATAAAAGTCTATTGTTGAGAATTTAGAAAAATTACTTCTTTTAGGAACCATTTAGATAAAACTTTAGATTTATGGAATATCTGGTTAAATTGTATACCACAAAAAGCGGTTTCAGCATAAAAAAATTGTGTACTTCGCTCGTCAGGGTGTTTTCGCTCCTCGGGTGGAATACCCTTGATGGATGTATTGAATTTTAAAGAAACGATAAATCATTTCTTCAATAAAACAATTCTGACCAGTGACCGGACCATCAACTAGTACACAATAATAATTATCAGTTTTGAAAATTTGAACTTAAATGTTGAACTATAAATTATTTTTTAAGTACATACAACATTTACGAAAAACAAAAATTGATTTTCATATATACACATACAATATACATCTAATGAAAACTCCATAAATAATTTCAAATTATAAAAAATATAAGCATCATAATAAATTAAAATAGAGCGGTTCTAATTATTGTAAATCAACGTTTATGCACTGTAACATAATTTTTTACTAATATTTATCGTGGCACATTAAATTTTAGTCAGTCACGGTTAAAAAAGTGCAAAATATTTGGTTTAACGGATTCGGTTCGAACCCAGAACCGTCACGAAGTAGAGCATGGCCTTATCAATTGCGCCACACATCGTTAAACGTTAGGTTAAACCGGAAATATTGAATCTTCAAAGCAAAATAAAGTAATTAGATAACTATTGATGAACATGAATTTTAATTCACAATACCGTATTCAGCGTCAAAAAGTACAAAAGATGGCGTTAAAACAATATCGACCTTCTTGAACATTGATAAACTAGAAATATCTTGTAATATATTTTGTCCGTAATTTCTTCGATTTTTTTTTCAACTAAACCCTTGTAAAATATTTAATTCTTTGTCCGTAAGAAATTTTATCACACTAGAATATTCCTAATACAATTCTCTTTCTTGAAACCACGTTTCAAAATAATCGGTTGGACCAATTTTCTTTTATGTACGTTAAGTTGTGTAATTTTAGGTAAAACCAACGAATTTCGTCAAAATTCTAACTTCAAACTGTTGTAGAGAAAAAAGTTGAACGATTTTTGAGATTTTTCACAGGTCAATTAGACATACATATCAGTGAGATCATATTAAATTTTCAAGTCTTAATATCAAAAATCAAAAATTTTATTACATTTCCAAAATTTTCAAAATGCTGTACTTCACTCAAAATTTATCAAATTTTTTTGAAAATTGTAAAAAATGTTCTCATGACTATTTTTGGTAGTTGGTGAAAGTTTCAAGTTCCTAGCTGCATTATTTTAGAAGTTATGTTAAAAAGCAAGAAGAAAATTTTGAGAAATTTGAAAAATGACCTCTTAAAAGTACTATCTGGGTGTAATTTTGGATCTGTAAATTTACTGTTCGAAACTTTTGGACAAGTATTTTTATACGAAAAAGTGCTTACAGAAAAAGAAAAAATAAACATCATTGTAAAAACATGATTTTCTTCACTACATTCAGAACCCAAAAAAATACATATTTTTAAATCCAATTTATCGCTTTGCTCAGTATCTGAAATATAAAAACAAAATACCAGACATACTTTTCACCATGAGTATTGTTCGTTTCTCGGGTGGAGTACTTATGGCAGGTGTGTTGAATTTTAAAGAAGCGATAAATCATTTCTAGAACAAAAACGATTCTGTGCGTAGCTTTAATTAATATATAATAGTAAATAATAATTGTTAATTTGTTTGAGAATTGTTATTGAATATCAGAATAATCCATGTCCAATTCATGTAAATGATCATATTTGTATAATAAGTTACGTAATAATAAATGCGAAAAACAAAAATTGATTTTTCAATATATATTCCCTTACATCCAACGAATATTCCATAAATAATTTTAAATTTCTTATTAAATATGAACATCATAATAAAGCGGCTCTATTATCGTATAACAACATTAATTTGGCATAACATAATTAGTACTAATGTTTATCGTGTCGTCAAAAGTCAGTCAAGGTTGAAAAAAGAGCAAAAAAAGTAAAGCAAAGATAAGAAAACCGGACATACTTCGCATTACTGATATTCTTCGCTCCTCGGATCGGATACTCTTGGTGGCAGGGTAGAATTTTAAAGAAACGATAAATCATTTCTTCAATAAAATGATTTTGAACGAAGGAAATGAATAACATAAAGAAAAATAATAGTCATCGTTTTCAACCCATCACCAAGAGTATCTGACCCGAAGAGTGAAGAATATCCACAGTGCAAATTATGTCCGGATTTTAAGTGTCCGGCCACTTAAGGGCAGAATTGTTATTCTTTTACAACAGGAATGGGATCTTTTGATCTGTCAGTCAAGGCCGGATTTAAGGGAGGGGGTACTCAACAGGCTTCGGATGCCAGACCTCCACAAAATGGGATTTTTTTCTAAGAATAAAACACTATAAAATATTTGCAATAATAATTAAAATTTCAACTAAGATGAAAATGTTCATTGTTGACGATTTGTCCACCCAAGAGTGTAATTAAAAATTGTCTGTCGAAATAAAATGTTTTATCTTAAAGGTTATATAATCATATATATATATTATAATCACGATTTTTAACCGAACGATTTTTCTAGGGAAATAAATAGTTTTAATTATTATAACTGAGTTTCTAGTAAATAATCTTATTGGTTTCAATCACATTCACGCGTGGACAAACTACCTGATATATTGTGTATAATGTAGTTAAGATACTGATTAGATATTCCATAAAATATAAATTTTAATAAAAATTATGTTGATTTATTTTTGTAAAATATTCATACAATAGAAATTAAGTAAGATTTAATATTTAACTTGAAATATCACAAAATAAAAAAATGTATAGGTGTGTGTGTGTGATGTGTTTTTATGGACTGAAAATATTTGTGGTAAGTACTAGAAGTTTTCAAAGGTATTTAGTTTTTTAAAAATATTTTAAATCTTACAAAAATAATTCTCGTTACGAAAAATCCTCTTTTACTGTTTTTATATTTTAACAAGTTAAACGTTATATTGAAATTGTGATACTTTTATAACTATGAATTCAGAAAATCACACATGTGTATAGAAATCAAACATAATACTTTTACACACGACACACGTTATATAAGCAGTTACACCAATGACGTCACGTAGTTGTTATAAATATCCTAATAATATTATATAAATTATATACTAAAATATATTAGGTATATTTAATTGAAAAATAATTGCCTCTGCAATTACATGTTATGAACCAGTCAGTGATATATCTTTTAAAATATGATACTAATCTAAAATGTATAATTACATGTCATTTAATAATAAAATTGTTGTTATCAAAATATAATAGTAGTTGTTTCAAAATGATATACATCATTTTTCATTCAAAAATCAATTTTACTATCGCTCTTCATATAATATTTTTATAACCCCCCACCCTTCTGTGAATACTTTTTCGTATAGAAATAATTGTCCAAAAGTTTCGACCAGGAACTTTTTGAATCAGAATTCGGCTCAAGACGATACTTTAAAAAAGCAATTTTTCGAAATTCTCACTTTCAAATGAGTTTTTACAGTGGCGGATTTAATGGTCGTTTAGTCGGCAAATGCCGACGAGGCCCCCAATATATTTTGTTCTGGGGGCCCCCTGATCATTAAATTAAAAAAAAAAAAATATTGGAAAAGTAAATAAAATACGTATTATGCGGCAATACCATTGGTTTTTTAATTTTAGTGACACTGCAACTGGACCTTACAGAAAAAAACAATGTTTTTGATAAACAAAATAGTAGACAGTAGAACCGTTGATTCAAGTGTCTTATCCATTATTACGGAAATCGGAATGATA
>JAIPRM010011488.1:0-12866 GCA_025469315.1 Stegophylla sp. TES_Ste_2020
GTTTTCGAGTCGTTTTTGTCAAATTTTGGGTAGTTTTTTCCAAAAAAAAACATTGAAGAATTGAGAAATTCAAAAAATGACCTTTCTAAAGTACAATCTAGAGGCGAATCGGGTTTCAAAAAGTTATCGATCGAAACTTTTGGACAAGTATTTCTATACAAAAAGTTGGACACAGAAAAAAAAAAAATAAAGAAAAAAATAAAAAATAAAAAAAATAAACATCATTGTAAAAACACTAGCTTCTTCACTTCGCTAAGAATCTAAAAAATGGCTTTTTATTACGACTTATCCAAGAGTTAACTCAAAAATAGTAAATGAAATATTTTTACATCAATTACATTTATTTATTTTTTTTTGTTTGTTCGTAGTTTTATCACTAATTATTATAGAGAACATTTGGAGAACTTGCCGGTAATAATGTTAAGGAATTATTGTAATCGTTTTAACTAATTAAGTTGTAAAGTTACGTTGACCGCAAAAATATTTTAATTGTGATTTAAACAGGTAGGAGACATTTATAAGGAAACTTAAGAGGTTATGTGAGTTAAACCCCCCTCCCCGACACCCCTCGCTCTGTTGAAGTTCTAAGAAAATTAATAAATAATAAATTTAATTATAACTACCTAATGGTTTTTCGTTTTGTGTGTAAAAGTCGAGTAAAACATGATTACGACGTTAAACTAATACTAATAGGATTGATGATATTTGACACGGATTAAGTTATTAACAATGATGCAATATTATATCTCATAAATATCATTTCATATTAAAAAAATTCCGTTTTTTAATTTTAATCATTTGATTAAGCATTTAATGCTTTTGTTTTTATAAATTATTTGCATATTTTGCATTTTTCATTTCATTTTTTTCTTTTTTCAAGTTATGTTATTCATGAAATTATGAAAAATATATAATTTAATATGTAAATTATTCTTTATAATAATTATTGATGAAAGAATAATCTAAAACAACCGTAGAAAAAAACCTTCCATAAAGTACATTTATAACAAACCTGAAATGATACCTACTTTTATTATAGCACAATTTTCTAATATTTATACATATACGTACATTTTGATAAAGTTAAAAATTTTGAAGTTAAAATGTGAATTATTTCCATCCTTGATAACGCAATAAAGTGGTTTTTATCAGCAAACGAGATGAATAAAAGGAATACGTACGTGGTCGCCTTTCGAAATCATGTCGGGAAACTTTTAATAGTTTAAACAGATTATTTAAATTTTATCGGTCTAATAAACTAAAGTACTGTTCAGGTACGAAAGAAACTAAAACTTTAGAAAATAATACTCAAATTAGCTGACTGGAACTAGTTCTGGAGGGTGGACTGTTATACATAAAAAAAAAAAATGTTTGATTTCTGCACAATAATTATTTTGATAAAAAAAAAAAAAATGTAATTATATGTCGAAAAATATTTTTAAAAACATGATAAATGTGTCAAAAATACAATTTAAATATATAATATGCCATGTTATGCGAAATATATTATTTTATTATTTTAATGTTTGCATTGTAATATTATGTAATCGATGAAATGAACGTTATACGTCTATTAGGTTGCTAGATAAACATATTTTAAATAATTGGTGGGGAGAAGAAGTCGAAAAAGGACCTAAGAATTTCCTCTAGATGAACAA
This sequence comes from Stegophylla sp. TES_Ste_2020, assembly GCA_025469315.1. NCBI lineage: Eukaryota > Metazoa > Arthropoda > Insecta > Hemiptera > Aphididae > Stegophylla > Stegophylla sp. TES_Ste_2020. The sequence goes on from JAIPRM010011488.1 coordinate 1,659, forward strand.
TATTGTTGAAAGTTGAAACTCATCAGACGACTTACGAATTGTTTGAGACAGTTATAATTATTTGGAATTGTCAATAACCTTTGTTCTTTTAATATTTGTGTATTATTGTTATTGATAACAGGTCATGTTACGTTCGACTATTTTGATTTCAAATATTTGACTGTAAATATTTCACTACATAGACTGATACTACACCATTTTTGGTAAATCATATCCAACGTAGTGACATTGCTCGTGGATGCTGTTTGTTCTCCGACAAACTGAACATTATGTTTCAGCTACGCAAAAACGATTTTCCACTAATTAGTACGAATATCAGATACTGCGGTAATAATTAATGATTACATCATTTAAATTATCTAGTGTACGGTGTTGGTGTACCTCAACCATGGTATAAACTATTTGTTTTGAAAAAAAAATAAAAAAAATAGTTGTTCATATTTCTAAAATGCGTATACGTGTATGAACATGAATGTTAACTGTATAATTAATTGTTTTAAATGTACAATGGAATAGAATAATGTTTCTGAGAATCCGTTCTGCGAGCAATGCCTTTGTTTAGTGCACTGTTATAATTTTTCGAAAAGCTCACTGACCAAAATACAATGGAAAAAAAAAAACATTTTATACAAAATATATATCCATTGCCAAGCTTCAGAGAAAATTTAGATAATTATACTGTTTATATATATATAATATATACAACTCACAGGGACAAGGACTACACAAGTATTTAATATTTTAATTAATTTTTGATAAAAAAAAAAAATAAAAAAATCAAGTTCAAACAATATGAAAATAGCCATTTTATAGAATTTTAATTTTTCTAAATTATTTAATGTTTTTATAATATCATCACGTCTAGTGTTTTCTGTTAAGACTCATTTTATCATTTACTGCTCTAAAAACAATAATATAATCGCCATTTATTAAAGCACTTTTTTTATTTGGAAACTAAATAAAAATATTAAAAATCACGAGGTTAATGAAAATAAATTGTTATAACGTCTACGTTTTCAGAAAGATTAATTCCATAAAAAGGATGTTTTTAATTCTTTTGAAAATAATAAAATTAAAAATTAATTTTTTTATCGAAAGAATTCAATTACAATAATAATTATTTATAATCTTTGTCCGTGTCAGTTTTACATAAATTAATATATTTTCATAAAAAAAAGTAAAAATTTGATTATTATCATTGTCACAGAAGATATAACGATCTTCTTAGGACAACCTGTACTCATTGAATTAAAAAAGTTATTTAATTAGAAACTGTTTAGTATATAATATATACGTAGTGTTAATGTATGAAAATGTTGCCAAGAGTAATAATAATTTTGTTGTTTTATAATTTATAATAATTGCGACTTATTTTTAATTAAAAAATCATCGTTAGGTATAGTAAAAATCAAAGTACAAATCATTACCGAACATAAAAATGATTAAATGTACTTTTTCGTTTTATATTCAGTTGCAATACATACGGGGAATTTCACCACCCGATAATGATTTTTTTTTAAATCCACTAAAAATCAATCTGTGCTCTTCTAGAAAACAGTTCTGTTCTTATTCGATGCATAAATATAAATATTTCATTATTTATATATATATATATATATATATAATAAATCAGACAGTTTTTAATAAAATTGTGTTTTTTTGCGAATAATTATTTGTATTCTTCGTCTCTTACCGAAATTCTGTTTTTATTATATCTGTAAAAGAACCGTTTGCTGAACGTTTATCGGCGTCACTTGAATTTATTTTCATATTTTGTCTTCGTCGTACTTTTCGATACATATTTATGATCATATCCCGCATAGACGTATTACAAAGTAATTGAAAATGTTTTCCAAATTTTATACTCGTGAATATTATAGGTAAAAATATCTGCAAGTCATCCACTTTGTACTTTTTTTTTTTTTTTTTTGTGACATCAAACAGCAACGTAGGCTAAAATATTTTTATTTTTTTTTTGTTTGTGGCCGAGACATGCTGTGGTGCTGATAAATGACCAAAAAGAAGTTTTTATACAGCTTTCGCATTTATGAAATTGTATCTCTTTAAACTGGACTTTTTGAAATTAAATGTAATTTTTTTCTAATTTCGAGTTATATGTGTTCGACCTAAAAAGCAAAATATTCGGAACGTACGCGGATTGTACGAAGTTCTGTGTAGACATCATTAAGATTTCCTAAGGGGTGTGTACGGAAGGGGGTGTAATTTAAATGCAACCAATTTTAAATATAGTCTCATTTAATAGGACAGTCTTTTTTTTTTTTTTGTATATATCGTTTTAAACGATTCTGTACTAATCGTTAATCGTTAATCGATGTTCATTCGTTTATATCAATAATTTATGCTTAATAGATCAATCTTTATCTATTTGGTCATAGAAGAAAGCTTACAGATATAAATTCTTATGGAATTAATAAATATGTCATTTCATTTTCTACTTCTGAATAGAAAATTATAGGTTTTCATATTTTTTTATAACTGTTAAATAAAAGCATCGAGAAATCATGAGAATTTCAAAACTTTGTCATAGAAGATTCACTTATCTTTTGTGATTTATATCGTATTCTCACGAGTCAAAATTATGAACTGAGACTTTGATAGTGTGCCCCTCCCCCCCCTAAAATAAGCGAATGTCTATGTATTATTTTGTTAAAATGCATCCCATTAACCAATTTTTCTATTATATGTATATTTTACACGCAGTTACACTTTAAATGGAATATTACTCCGGGCCGTACACAACTTGGGAGCAATTATAAAAATAAAAGAACATAGAATTCGACAAATTGTATTTGTTTTCACGTTGCATTTATGTTTTATTATAATTCGTTTTTGTGGGGGGGGGGAGGGGCCATAACGCAATTACTCTGCTCCGGACCCACCAGTAACACGCCTTAAGAAATAGGTCAGTTTTTGCTCGAGTATTAACGATAATAATAATTACATTAAACCGATTCGGCTGAACGCGAATTTCGTGTTACGTTGTTGTTTGGGGTAAAAAGTCGCCTCGAGGCGATTGAAGGTTACCGATATTTTGACGTCTTCATTTTTCACCCGTACAACGTAATAAACTAACTATACGTTTCACTTCTCTCGACGGGGCAAAACGGCATATACGTCTGGCGAATCGTTTTTTTTTCATTTTTCTTCTAGATTTCCTTCCTCGTGACTGACCATAAATATTTTTAAACCCGTGTGTTGTCGATTGAAAAAAAAAAAATATAACCTATAAATAAATTTCGAAAAAAATCGCCACGAAGAGTAGACTTCACGTCGAATCGCTTTCCGAAAACAAAACGGGGGTAGTTTCGCGTGTATGAAACACGAAGACATTTTTAACGTCGATACCCAATCCCCTTCTTAATGGCGTTTGAGCTCGTCGACGTTTTCCCCCACCCCCTACCCCCTCCCCCACCCCCATCGTGGAGCGTAGGCGCGTCATAGCGGTCCGACAACGATGAACCCGAACGACGACACGGCTGCGGTACCTTTTCGTTGATCCCGTTAAGCCGAGAGGTATAAAATAACGATAGCCTCGCGTTAATATTATTAACGCGAAATCGGCGAGGACAGGCTGCAGGATCTTTGAATTTAATCCTTTTGCACAAAATCACGGACCCGCGGCGTATTCAAATAACGCCGCGCGTTCTCCGCGGTTCTATGATGATCTCGGTGAAAAGTGAACGTGTAGATAAGTAATAAAATATTGTCTTTTAATATTATATTTTGGTAAAATCCAAAACTTTTGTTTTTAGTTCAAAATATTTATCTAATGTTTTAATTTTGGTATATAATCATTTATTCTAATTTTCCGGTTGAGATTTGGAACTGGATTTTAGTTTGTTTCGTCTATTTTATATGTATCAATTTATGTTTATTTTTTTTTTTTTCTGTTCTTTGTAATATCAGTTCCTTATATTGCTTTAAATTTTCTGTTTTTGAAAAAGAAATTTGTGTCTTCATTCATTTTTAGATAACAAGATGTTTCTTGTAATTTTTAAAATTTATATTATTCATAATATGTCAATTCTCTACTCCGTCACAAACCTTGGTTTAGAGGAGTAGATATATTTCCTTATATATTACGTAAAGAAAAATTTTAAATAAAAAAAAAACACGAAAATGGTCCGATATTCGTCGTGCTAAATACTCGGTAAAAATATTATTAAGGTGTAATTTTCGAAATTCAATAGTGTCGTCACGAACAAAAATGACGTGCGTGTTACAATTTTTATTTTTATTATTTTTAAGAATTTTATAAAGAATTGAATGTATTTAAATCTGCAGTTCGAATACTAATTAAAATCTGATCAAGTAATATATTATTTTTTATAAATATTTTTGAAATCTAAAATTCAATAAATGGCAAATAAAACAATTCGTTTTTTCAACGTCTATCTCCCATGGTTTAAAATCGTGTACTTAGAACATCTCACGAGCACAACGATTATTATTGCACCCTTGCAATAAGGTATAAATCCAAACAAAATCGGTTGATGTTGTTGGAAAGTGTTCATTTTTTCCTCTGGAACATTTTTTCCTTTAATATTATGTAACTTGAAAAACATATTTAAACACACTCGATGGTCATAATTTGTCCGCTGTTCATTGTATTAATGAAAATACAGCAACAGCATCGTAATAACTATAGAAGTAAGTATTTGAATTCAATCAAAACCTCTCATAAAACACCAAAAAAAAATAATTATGTAATATGCACAATTAGGTACTTGTTTTGATAATTTAGTTTATAATAATATAGTACTCGTATATTCAGCATCCACTGCATATTTGCCCCAGCGTAGCGTGTTATGCCATAGGTATGATAAACATTTAAGAAGTAATAAAAAATCAAAAAAAAATCTGCAAGCATAATCTAAATTCATAAAATTTTAATAACAAATAAATTGAAAATATATCGACAGAATTTGCAGAATTACGCAGAAACCAGAGTATCAATCGACATAATAATATGATTGATGTATTCCGGTAATCTATACTATCAAGATTTGGCATTACCAAATTTATGCGCAATTGTTTTGAGATTAAAATTTCACTTTGATAATGAATGTATACAAACACGTTTGTTTGACAGTCGTGCGATTAATTGTATTTCAGAATACGAATCGAAATTAATGCGACGACTGAGATCAAACGAAATATCATTTCAATTAAAACGTGTTTAATGCGTATAATTCAAACACAGATCATCAATCGTAGCGCTTTAATCGAAACAAATAACATCAAAAATAATTGCTATTGTACATATAGCGAATAAGTGTTTTCTATTTTAATAAAAATTAATTACTGATAATTATAAAAAAAAAAAAAAAAAATATTATAATAATATGCATATCAGTGCTAGACGAATATAATTTTTACTAATTATTGTGCGTTAATATAAACACTGTTTTAACTAAAGAGGAGAAAGACAGCAGTAAACTAAATATAATAATATAGTAGTGGTGGTGCGTCCTTCGTCGTTGCAATCATTTAACGAGACACACGTGATGGGTGTAAGCACATTGGATTTGGTTATACTATTTGGATGGACGTGTAAAGGCCGTTTTGTTTTGTTGCGAATTGCAGTACTCTAACCGTCGAACAGTTTTCTTCGGTCGTTTGAAGAATAATAAAATAAATCGAAAATCATTACGATCAGTAAACGATTGTTTCGAAACGTTAAATACTGTTTGAAAACGTGTAGAAAAAATATTTTAGAATTGCAGTTTGTGTTTTGTAAAGAATTTCGAACAGCGTTTTTAATAAAACAGAAATCAATTGAATGTATTTAATTTTTTTTTTTTTTTCTTTACATCAGTTTCTTTTTGCTCCGAGTTTAATTATTCAATCATTTGCAAAAAAAAAAAAAAAAAAAATGAAACACAAAAACTTCGTAGAACTATTGTATTTCGCATTAAATTAAAATCAATAAAATAAAAACTACAATGTTTTCGATTAAATTTTAATTATAAAAAAAAATCAGAAGTATTTTCTACTTCATTTATGACACACAATTTCACTAATTAATTACATTTTCATTTATCTGACGAAAAAATCATTGGTCCCTCAATGCCGAAAATAGTATTGATTCAAAAATAATTTGGTCACATTGTTACATAATACGATTTACAACTTCTGAATTTGAAAAATACTTGTAGATTTTGTGTTTGAAAATGTACTAGTAAATATAATATTTTGTAAGATACATATTTAAAATATATATATGTATATACACTTAAAATAAACTCAAACTATTATTATCAAGTAAATTATAAATTGTATAACATAGAAACTTTCATACGTTTTGATTAAAATAATAATAATAATAATAAAGTAGATATTAAATTTAAAGTGAAATATTAATTAATAATTTTAATATTATATTTAATTCATCACAGTCTGTATATATTTTAAATTAAGACAATAACATAATATTATTATGGAAGTTAATAGAAACATTTTGAATTGAAAGTAAATAATTGTGACCATATCCATCAGTTTTAACGATTAATGCTTATGACTTTTAGTCAATTTTTGTTGAATTAAAAAAAATTAAATAATAATATTTTCTACTTACAATTATCACATAGCTTATCAATCGGATAGTATTTATGAGAGTATTTAAATGTAAGTAACTTATGTGGATTCTCTGCGCAAAGCACACGATAATTTTTTACGGATCGTTTTAATATCAAATTGTATAATATAGCGCCAAATCAAAAACGACTAATTTATATCAAATAAATCTTATGATAAATATGCTTATAGGAAAATATGTTAAATTAGTATAAATACAATTAGTAGTGCACTATCATAATATAATATTTACAAATGTCGGTGTAGAGATTCTTCTTAAATTACACCTTTAAGGGAATTCAGATTGCACAGATGATCGAATAATATATTAACTTGAGTTTTAAATTTTCACTTTCTATGTCATATAATCGTTTTTCAAATACATCATACTGCAAAAAATCGTTGCCGAGTGGGATTTAACCGAACAGTAACCAAGTGTGAGACTTTTTGTGAAATCCTTTTGTAAGCTCATCCGTGAATGCAAAACCTATATTGTGTTTACTTTTGTTTATTCAGGCTACTTTTCACGTATTATTTACACGTTGCAATGGTGAATTGTATGTACTAATAATAATAATATGGTGGAAAACAATATGCATTAGAATATTTACACTCGTGAAACGCAGGAATTTGTGTCAATATTTCAAAGAGTGCGTATACTTAAGTTATCATTCACATTATTATTATTAGTTATGAAATGCGAAAAAAATGAAATTTTCAAATGAAATATATTGGTATACTAGCTAAGAGTTTACGGACTAATAGAATAATAATAATAATAATAATAATAATAAAATTTAAAAAAATAAATTGCATTCGTTCCATGGTTTATAGCGAATGAATAATGTACCCATGTGTTCAGGTATGCATTGTTTTTTATTTTTTTATGTGATATTATTTACCATTGATTAAGATAAAAGATAAAAAAAAAAAAAATCTAACTAATATAGCATAACATATTAACTAAATTACCAAAAATGATTTTCCTCTACTTCAAGATATATATATATATATATATGTGTAAAAAAGAACGATTACGAAAAAAAGATAATAAATATAAAAATCGTGAATACTAATAGAAAAGAGCTATAAATATAAAGAAGAAGAAAAAAAAAAATTATTTACTTGATAACTACCTTCAATTCTTAGGTTACAAAGTCAAATCTAAAACAATCACAAATTCAGTGAATCATAATGCGCCTCCTGAGCTGTATTGTTCGTTAGTTGTCAATTTTCTTTCAGTAGAGCCACACACAAGGTACTTGAAATCATTTTGAAAAATTTACTATAAAAAAAAAAATATATATATATTTGAATAAAGAACATCATCATAAATACAGTCATCGTGTTTACAAAATAATTGACTAAATAATGTAAACAAATCACGTAGAACACCAACGTTATGTTGCCAAAGCAATATAAAGCGATGCGGTACACTCGGGTAAGCATATTATTATGTTTTATGTATTATATTTAGGTACCTACGATTAATAATAATTTTACAAATGATTGTAAATGGAATTTTTGTACAATTTGTATTACACGAAGTCCAAACTATGTCGGACTACAGTTCGTGACATTAAACGCATATACGCCTATATTACATACTCATTAGGTTACGTAATACCTATGTATATAATTAGAATAGAGTGGCGAAGAACCACAGTTTATACTTGCAATAGAGTTTTATGTGAAATGAAACACGTGACTATAATAATATTCAACCATAATTTCGATCGGTTCGATTTATTGAGATCAGAACTTTTTTTTTTTTTTTGTTGGGGGGGATAAGCCGTTCTTATTAAATTTAAACAGTTTTTTTTTTTTTTGAACAGTACACTTTAAACTTTAGATAGAACTTCCTGGTAAATATTTAAAACCGAAAGTTTTTAAAACCTATCATAAAGTGGATAATATTATGCTAATGGTTAAAACATAACATAATATACTTTTTGCAGGGTACACAAGAAAAGTGATAAAAAAAAGTAACTGTTAATTGAAGAATTAAATTTGTATTTTGAAAAAAGTTAGCTGACCTTTAGTATTCTAGATAAGCAGTAGATCACGAACGTGAAAACATATGAAATACTGTATTAAAACACATCTTCTACTTTAAGCGAGCAAACTAGTTTGGATGAACTTAAAAAACAAAATTGTTTTCTTAAAATACGAGTGAAATGAAAAAGTTGTTTCACTTGTTATAATAATTAATTAAATTATGACTGATTATTGTAACAGTTAAAGCAATTTAACCGGTACCAAAGTATGTGCATTCGAACAGTATCTGCCTATTAGAAGGGCAATTAGAATCGAAGAATCTCGCGTACACGTGATTTTATTGAATGGTACTGCAGAGCGGCAAAATTATAAAATTTACATAATTAACTTAAATAATTGCAATTGCTGTGCTTGGGCCTAACTAATAACTGAATTTTTCAACATTTTCAAAATCTCATTCAGAATAATATGTCATAAAAGAATGGTTGCATTTGAAAAGACCGAAAACATTATTAAGTTGAAAATTAATTGTAAAGAGTGTATTTTTTTTTTTTTTAACAAATTTGGATTTATTAGTTTATGGGAAAATAAATAAAAGGAACATTCGAATTTGAATATAACAATTGATACTGTTTAAAACGGATTTTATAACAAATATTTGTGTGTGCGCGTGCGTTGACATAACCACACGTTATTTCTGCGTTACATATTTTGAATAACTTATTATAAAGTCAACTTTTCCGATCGTTTACGTCACCGTGTTGTCACAAAACTCGTGGCGTGCCAAAAGCATACACGTTCGAGAGGAGCAGTGCACACAATCATGGAAAAGCTTACAATAATAATAATAATAATAATAACAATAACAATAATAATTAAAAATAGGTACCGTTATATGCCGGGCGGCGCGTGTTACGACGCGCTAAGCGATTTGATAATAATATAATAACGATAATTATTTTATCGCGCGAAAAATATATCCAAACAACGGTTGCGGGTATAAAAGTCGAGGGGAAATGACGCGAGAAAATTCGTATTTCGAACGAGGGGGGTCGACTGCGCCATAGTGAAGGAATCTCCAGACACACACTGATACGTTCCACAAAATAATCATATCGTTCGACTGCACGCACACAAACCACGACGGCGTGCGAGAGCGCCTCGTCTCAGCAAATATTATAATATTTTACTATATTATTTGCACACGTCGTCGTCGTCGCCATTATAATATATTATATTTCACGTTATTACGATGTGAAATATAATAATAATAATTCCGTTACACACACACACACACGTGCGCAGCGCGAAATCACCGTCGCGTAACATTACGCACAAGTCGGACCGCGTTCTCGTGTACGTCGTATATACATATATACGTACATATATTTACCTGACGACTCAGATCAGTGTGTGTGTGTGTGTGTGTATGTTTCGAGGGGATGGCCGGGAGGGTAAGTCACCCCCATTTGAAACGTATCTCCCTTTCCGGGCCAAAAACACTGTTCGTGTTTCGTTTATGCGTACACTACTATATAATAATATGTAACAACAAGTCGAAGGTCTCGTGTACAACAGCACTATTAATGTCAAACGTAGAAAATATATTAAACAAATTATTAACTTGATCTTTAATTTCGTTATCATTTATCAGCGATCATTCGCCATATCGCTTCTATAAGTAGTAATATGAACGTAAGAAAGAGGAAAAAATGTCTACATTAATTTGCGAATTATTACAATGTCCTCCCCCCCCCCCGGCCCCGGGAACATAACATCTCGAGTCTGAAATGAACACGGAGACTCAGACTTTTCTCTGGCCACTATCGCAGACACAGCCCCGCCATGCTATACGCGACTTTTTGACCTCCCGAGAACAATAATTCCGTCGAGTCGGGGAAAATTGGACGCGAGCCATTTCTTATTCAGCGAAAGACCAGTACGCCGCCGCCAACTGCACCGTGTGCACCCTCTTCGTTTCAGTCACATCCACCCATATCGAAACGCGCTCGTATTATATTATTGTACGGGTAAGGATGAGTTTTACGCGAGAACAATCGTCGCTAAAAAAACTAAAAAAAAAAAGTCTTCACGACGACATTAATTTAATGTTTCGTGTTCTTTCGGACTACGGTCGTTTAAACGGAACCGAGTGTCTGTAAGTACCTACTCCTCGAAACTCGAACGTGTGCGTGTGTGCGTGTGTGTGTGTGTGCAATGTGATTTTCCTGTTAAGTCATTATAATATTATGTGCCGCGGTCAAAGAGACGCGTATATTATAATAAATTAGGGCTAGGGACTTATAGCTCTAAAAAAACTTAAAATATGTATGCATTTATGCTCTAAAATTATTCAAAAACGCTAAAATAATCTCTTATAAAACATTAATTTTACTGTAAAACTCAAAATATTTAAAAAATTCTATTGTAGGTATGATATGTTTTAATATGTATTTATTAATTCTTCTATTATTTTTGAAATTTTTTTAGTGTTTTTACAATGATGTTTATTTTTTTTTTCTGTGTACAACTTTTCGTATAGAAATACTTGTCCAAAAGTTTCGATCAATAACTTTTTGAAACCGGATTTGCCTCTAGATTGTACTTTAAAGA
>JAIPRM010011489.1:0-12865 GCA_025469315.1 Stegophylla sp. TES_Ste_2020
TATTATTTTCTATCTATGTATTTTCATATAGTTTGGATCAAAAAATGATGGTTTCCGAGTCGTTTTTGTCAAATTTTGGGTAGTTTTTTCCAAAAAAAAAAAAAAAAAAAAAATTAAAGAATTGAGAAATTCAAAAAATGACCTAGAAAGTACAATCTAGAGGCAAATTCGGTTTCAAAAAGTTACTGATCGCAACTTTTGGACAAGTATTTCCATACGAAAAGTTGTACACGGAAAAAAATAATATAAACAACATTGTAAAAACACATTCTAAAATTATCGGACGATATGCAAATTTTATTTATATAATAATTATATGCGAGATTATAATAATATGTAAATCGATGTATTACCGCGGTCACTCGTAGTGTACTACTCTCCCCTGTGTAACCGATTGCGGGGAGGAAAGAGAAGTGGAATGGGGGTTGGAAAACGTTGCGCTCGTCATTCCGCACCGTTCGTTTTGTTCCGGGGAAAGTTTTTGAAAAAATTTCGAGATGTGGATTTTTCTCGAAAACCGGTCGCGGACGGTATATATATATATATACAATAGATCTGATCTAAAACAATATTCCTCACACGCACACGAGTAAAAAAATACAAAGGCCTCTGCTCGCATATAAATTATTATACGCGCATCACAAACGGTATTCGCGCGCTCCAATGGACAGCTGTCGGCGGCGGCGGCGCGGCGGCGGCAGAAACGAAGACGCGCACAACGAATCTCTGCCCGGAACTGGTTTTCCTTCCCTTCGCCACCGTCGTCGCCGCGTCGTCGTCCGTTGTCCGCACACACACAATCATTTTATATAATAATAATAATAATAATAATAAAATAATCGTAGGTACGCAATATCCCACGGGATGTTTATGCGTAATTTTTTATTTTAAAAACAATGTCCGGTCCGTACATTATATTATATTGTTATTTATATATTATATTATATACATAGCTGCGCGTAACGAGCAGCCGCGGCTCTATACGGAGCGAGTGAGACCCGAGAATAAAAAAAACACTGGTAAATGACACGCACGCGAAACGGCGGCGGCGGGTCCGAAGGAGGAGGAGAAAACAATAGGGACGGCGGCGGCGCGGTGATGACCGTGTGCTAGCTGGCGGCGCGGCGGTGGCAATACCGGTTCGGCGGCGCGTCGTCCCTGCGGCGGCCCGCGCGGCAGGACAAACCCGGAAACCAGTTTGCCGACGACGATGACCAACACCCCTCTGAAGAGTCCACCGCGAGCATTCCCATGGAAAACCAGTTCTGACCCCTGTGCGCGCGCGGACAATTAACGGCGAAAAAACAAAAAAAAAAAAAAATGTAAGAAAATAAACGATCGGAAAAGAAAAGCTTTCTGTTTTTGTATTACCACTACTACTACACTACCACCACCACCCGTATACGTCGTGCAATGCGTACGCGACGATGACTACGACGGCGGCGGCGGCCGGTGCTGCTGCCCGTTGTTGTAATACGTATTTATATTATGTATAATAGTGCCGAAAACTGGTTTTTCACGCGCACCCTGACCGAAAGTGGCCGTGTGAACCTGCGCGCAGGACGACGACGACGTTATAACAACGCGTTCTTTATTGTGTTCCAGGGACTCGCACGCCGTTTTATCCGCTCGTTTCGTCGTCGTCCGAACAGACACTTAAGTCTCCTCGGCGGTGTCCGCGATTTTTGTTTTCGTCGGGTCCATTGTTTAGGGTCCCTTTTGCCCGACTAATAATAATGACGGTTCGTTCCGGAAAAATAATTAAAAATCTCGTTTCTCACGTACAATCCGTACTTACTATTTCCGTTACAAAATATAATATTTCGATAACCAACGGAAATCTCAACGTACAGCAGGGTGGACCGCGGGAATAGGGCGAGAAAAAAAAAACAATAGGCTAACTCAGTTTATATTAACGTACAAATGTTCAATTAATATTACATTATATTATATGAATAATAAGCGCCATTGATTTTTTTTTAAATAACATCGAGCATATTGATTGTAGCACTTCAGCATAGGCGCAATTATGTGGGGGCTTAGGAGGGGCTGTACCCCTCAAAACCACTCATAGCCCCTCCCTCCCAGAATTTTTCAAAATTTCGTAAGGTCAATGTATTTTATGGGGATTAAATCAATAAATAAACATTTTAGCCCCCCCCCCAAATTTTTGTCTAATTGCGAGCGAGCAAACGCTCTAAAAGCAAATTTGTATCGATTAATGCAATTTTCGTACTTTAGTATGACATATTAATCTATAAACGCGTGACTTCAGGTGTGACTTAAGGAAAAAGTCACGATCCGTCGAGTCAGGTGACCTAGCTGGCCAGTGCACATCCCCAAAATGTAAAGTGATAAGTAACTCGGGAACGTTTATTATTTTTCACAAATGCGTCGTATTCGAATCACACAGTGATCCAAAGTCCACCGCTCCATAGTGGTAACTAAACGGCATATTTATCTGACGGATCTTATAATAGCTTATCGTCTAATCTTTATTTCCATTCAGCGCTGAGAAAAACTCGACTATTTTTGGCCCTATTCCCTATTCCCTATTCACCCTGTATTCAAAAACCAAATTATTCACTGTCCACTAAAGCATTAGCCAAACGACGTATTTTTAAACCATCGATATCGTTAATTATTTTTCCAATATCGATTTGCGTACACCATGACATAATCAAATGTCGAGTGGTAATTAATTAAATAGGTATTTAAGTATTACCAAACCAACTAGACCATAGCTGCCTTTGCAAAAGATTTTCGGATCTAAGTGATGATACGTCGATAGGGATATGTTTTGTATGGATCAGCGTTTCCCAAACTTTTTTCGATATGGTAAAAATGATCGCGGGCCCCTTAATAAAAATTAAAATTGAAAGCCACAGTAATATCCGTTGTTTGACCGACGCGATCAGTCTGTCTCTAATCTTAATCGCTTTTCGATTATATTATCGACAATGTATTTATTATCAACACAGTATTTTCCATGGAATACTCGAATATTACATCAGTATTTTCGTTTTTATAGATAAGTACTTTGTGTGTTCTAATTTACGTTCGCAGACCTCTTCCGGTATACTTACGGACCACAGTTTAGGAAACACTGGTATAGATTATTAGTATTTGAATGTAGCGATTAGATTTTATTTCTTCCATTTTGGAAATTAGAGGATTATTCCTTAGGATTTTTGCGTGAGATAAAATTATCAAAATATTTTTATGACGTAACCAATAAAAATGCAGTTTACCGCTGACCACAACGAGGAGTAAAAGTGAAAATTTTCGACACGCAATGTTTTCCGTCCGTGTGTACACAACTACAGTTGACGACGACGACGACCACTAACAACAATAGATCGAAGCATAATAATTTGATTACCATCATTTCGCCTATACCTACATAAACCTACCGATCAATGAAGTGTGGTGTAGAAATTATAACATTATGTACTTAGATACTTAGATATTAAATGTTATTTAAAAAAAAAAAAAAAAAACTAACGAATTACACATAAAAATAAAAAAAAAAGAAACCTAATAAATAGAAACAGAACTATTTATTATTACGAGTTACGACGACGGTTTGTTTCTGTTTTTCTTTCTCTAGAGGCAATGAAAATCACGCGTAGTTTTTTTTTCTTCCTTCTTCGTTGTAGGTTCATGGTAATAATAATAATAATTGGAAAACGCCTGTATATAACCATTTTACACCATAAATTTATCTAATAATAAACCATATTTGTTTAAACCGAACGTATATGGAATCGAAACAACACCACTGCAACGTTTACAACGAGAAAACGTCGTAAATATCCTAAAACACGTGGAAGTGTCGAAATAATTTCTCGGCCGTCAGTCGTAAATCTGTTTTACGGACAAATTCAACCGACGTCTGAACGTTATTATTATCTATACATAATATTATACGATAGGCGAAGCGGTAGAAGTCGATCGTTGGACTGGCGGAGGGGAGGGAGGTAGGTAGGAGGGCGTCGAATAAAAAATGTATTCGATTTGATGTGTGTGAACAACACGTTTCGACGACCCGGAGAACGTGTCGATTTTGAAGACATAATTACGTGTTTCTGATGTCTGGCGATTTATAATTCAGTCTCCAGTTCGACTGTTGCATCACCTGCAGCTGCACTCAGGTCCAAGCAGCGAGGTGACGTTTGGTGGTCGTTCAATGATATTCGACAGAGACTCCGGGCAGAATCTACGACAAAAATAGCGTTTATAGTTTATTATTATATTTTTAATTCTTTCTTTTAAATAGCAGTTAGGTTCCTGAACCATGATTGTATTCATGGGTGATTCGTTAAGCGTGCTCACTTCATGTTTTGGCCGTTAAAATAGAAAAATTAGGAATTTTTCTTTGAAAATGTTCAACTTACTACAAAAACCATGTTTTCAATAACACCTTAAGGATGTCCTGTGTTGATGCAAACTTTTTCCAAACGGCATTCTCCTATTTTATCAACATAATTATTTTAATCAAATAATTTTTGTATATATTTCGACGTATTGAAATCAAAATTCGAACGAGTAGTATATATTTTACAATATTGCGAATTAATTAGATGAACTGATAAAATCATAGATTCACAATAATTACGTAATAAACTGATGACTAAAATATGTCTTGAAGAGCCTATTATTCTTAATACTTAAATTTGAAGAATTCAAAAACCATTCTTTTGAATTTTGATTTTAATACATTAAAATTCACAGAAAAATAAACTGAATACAATTTCGTAGTTAAAATGGAGGAGGTGCCATTTGCAAAAAAAGTTTGTATTATTACAGACATTCTTGATGTGATATGAAAAAAAAATTATAGAGAACATTAAGAATAATCGATAGAAAATTTTTACCCATTTATCGATACGATTATTTTTTTACGAGAAAAATCATAATTTTAAATTAGGGCATAAGCGCAATACAGTATAATATTTATTAATTAACATGTATACACATTTAAAGGGCGTAAGCGATATTTACATTTTTAATGTGGGCGTAAGTGAGATTTAAATTTTTAATGTAGGCATAAGCGCTATATGATTTTACATTGTAGGGCCTAAGTGACAAAAACGTGGTTTGTGATTTTATATACTCAATATATTGAAAATACAGTGTAAGTAAGTGAATGTTACACCTATATTATATTATCATCATAGTAATTACTTTAATTAAATTAAGGTTAAGACAAAGATGGTTAAATTGATAACTAGATTAAGTTTAAATAAATTACATATTTGTGGCGCTTATGCCCATAAATCAGAACAATAAATGCAGGTATTGTTTTTTGGCTCTCCTGAAAAATTTTTAAAACGTCGCTTTTGTCTTTTTGGATTGTCACCCTCGATATTGTATTATTATTATTATTATTATTATTATTACATATTATTTGTTATGTTATTAAAAATTGTATTTATTTTTTTTTCGAACACGTAGAAACACGTATTGTTAACGGTTTTTACTGCAGTGCATCTCTTATCGACACTATTCGTTTTGAATTTTGGCGGAAAATCAGAACAAAAAATAATAATAATAATATTATACGCTGGTACGCGTAACGTTCGTTTTCTTTTTTTTTTAATTTTCTTGTTCCTCATTAATGACACACAAATACAAACACGCGTATAACGCGATTATTATTTAAATATTAGGTGTACACATAATAATATAATATTGTCACGCACGCCGTACACGACGACTGGTCATCGCGAGTTTCGACACCATTATATTATACGTATGTACTAAATTATATTATTTATATATTAACGCGCGTGGGCACGGTGTAAAAAAATCCTACGTATAATTTCTCATTAGTGAATGGTTTCTTTTTTAAAACGTAAAAAAATCAAAAAAAAAAATCTAAAAACACGTACTTTGGATAGGTAATATACAACTGTACGATACGGCTATGTAATGTTAATTGAAAACGTTTTAACGCGGCGATACACGCTCACTCTCCACGATTTACATAAGAATGTAAAATATTTATTGTGTTTAAAATAGAAACTCGCGGTGTCCGTCGCGTCGTTTAGGTAAATTATTCGATGAGTAGGTATAAAAATGTACGACGTGTGTTTTTTTTTTATATATATATATTTTGGGATGCAATAAAAATAAAAATAAAAATAAATAATTTTTTCGGCTAAGTGACAATCACTTTTTTTTTTTTTTTCTACGGATATTTTTGGTCCCGTTCATTATTGAGTTCCAACAAGACTTCCTAAACGAAAAATTATTTGATAATTCATATTTATATATGTGTGTGTTTCATCTAACATAAATTAAAACCCATTGTTCACATAATTAAATTAAAATACAATTATTATTCATCTTATGCGTTAATATAAATTCTAGAACTGTTTCAATAACTAACACGAGGTATAAAAAATCATAATATTCCGTCATAAAAGAAATTAATTTACTTATATACGTTATTAAAATTAACGTATAAAACCATTTATACACACATAATAATTTTTATAATTTATTTATAGTTTATAATATCGTACTAAACTGGCATGTGTTTGAGGTATTATTAAATTGTGTTCAAAACCCATTTTATAATAATATATTAATATTTCGATATTTTATTATTGTATTTTTAGTTTATTTTATAGAATGGATTTACTATGGTACAAAACTTGAACAATTTCAGTACTTTGAAATGTTTAAATAATTGTTCTGATGAATACATTTTCAAAAATTATTTTAATAATCCTTTTAACAGCTTATGAATTATAATAAGCTCAGTAAAAATTTGAACAATAAAATGCTCAACCCACCCCATGATCTTCGTGATGTCGTGATACCATATTATATTAGAGATCATTATAGTACATAATATGTATTGTGCATTTTCAAGTACAATATAATATTCTTCAATTTTCTTGTTATCAGATAGAAGTGAATTAATTTCAGTTATTGATTTAATTAATCAATAATATAATATTGTTAATTTTAAGATCCAACTTATGGTAAAAGATCGGTCGAAAATCTAATAAAGTCGGTTATTTCAAAATGTCTATTATTATAGTTATACACATTATATTACAATTTCGTCAATTTAATTTCATTTAATTTAAAATATTACTTTTATCATTTCGTTTATACTCATACATATTATACTGGAATCGAGGATACAGTTACCTTAACGATTTTATGATTTCGGTTCTTAAATAGTTACAAAATGTCGATTTCGGTTCTTCAATAATCACGAAATTTTATTTCTGCTAGGAAAAATTTTAAATAAATTAAAAACAATTTTGTTTTTATTTATAATTCATGTTATATCTTAGTGTGCGTTGGAGATTTTTATTCTCATTGTGTTTTTATAATTATTTAAATATTTTGACTTTACTTAAACGGGTACCGGTTTCGGAAAATGATAAATATATGTTCCAATAACGGTTTCGGTTTCAATACATCCGATTTAATTTTGAAATTTAATTTTATATTATAATTTTGTAATTTATTATCAAACTATCGTCCTATCAATAATTTCCAATAAGATTACACGTTACATTATTATAGTTTGTTTTAATGTTTATGAAATTGGCTTATTGTATTTTACCAGAGAGTATAATGAAAACAATTAGTAACCGTTACATCCAACGTATAGATTTGGACCTTCGAAATTTAACGATTTTATTTAATAACGGACGTCTTAAGCCGACACGTTTTCGATCAACCCTTCGGATCGGACCATCCGGTCGAAGCAAACAATGGACGAAATCCTTCGCGCAAATACCTATGTGTAGATCTATTATAATTATTTTTATTATTCTCGTAAAATGCGTTTTTTTTTTTTTTTTTTTTAAGTAACATACCGACTACGTATAATTATTATTTTATAGTACAGGGGGCATCGGTCGATACTCACAACAAGTCTGTATAAACAAGAATGGAATGTGTTTTTATGGCTTCCCCCTCGCGGACGCGTATTTTTACATATTAGGGTCGTTTCCCCCGCCGCCTAACCATTGACCGGTCGAATATTATTATTATTATCTTCCCCGATGAAAATCCTTGCAGCTATTCTCGTGTACATTACTCGGTTTCCTCGTTTTCTGCAAATGTATTAATATTTTGTATTAATCTTGTTGCTGTACATTATTTACTTAAAATGCGCTGGTTATGATTTATGTTGAAAAACAATTTTAATGCGTTTAAGAATTCATTTTAATCGTAACTCAATCAAACTTCTGGAGTTTTATTATTCCGACTCTGTTTGCTAACTCGACTATTATTTATTAATATTACGAACAATATTACATATTAATATACACATATTACGATATAAATTAATAAACAGTTTCAATCTTTCAATTATTAAACAATAATTAGTGTAATTTTAGATAATTATTGTAATGAGTATTACTAATGACTAATGATCTCTTATTCCTCTGTAGTAAAATTATTTATTCAAATTAACCAAGCAATATAAATTAGAAAAACAATAAAATGATTTTCTTATGCGCGTTTAATTATAATATTTGAAAATTATTATTGTTAAAACTTTTAACCACTGAAACATATTTTATACTAAAAATAATTGAATTATACGAGTTCTTTATGAATAGTTCTTTATGTTTAAGTGTTTTTTTTCCATTCATTTTTTTTTTTTTTTTTTTTCTTTATAAAACACAAAAGTATTATCAATTATTATTTGTAAACAACCCTAAATTATATTTGTAATTCACTTGTACTGTTGAGGGGTCGGATACTCTCCTTAACAAACCCTCTAAAACGATCTTTTTTTTTTAAGTCTCGAAACTTCAAGCAAAAATTAATTAGCGAAAAATTCACTCGAATGCCTTTACAACCAAAGTTGTTTTTATTACTCTCATTCGAATTTAAACCACCAAAGTAAAGCGATTTGGATTGTTTAATTATGCTAATTCGGTTTAAAAGTGGTAAACCCCGCGCCGTGTACAATTTAAAATAATTAATTGCGACACGAAATCGAATTAAAACCTTATTAATTTAACCGATGCGAAATTATAGAAGTTTAACTCAAACTTTTGTAGAAAATGCCAAAGGACTATACTCGATTACTTACTTAATTATATTAAACGAGGCTCAGTTGCAAAACTGAACACCAATTATCCTCTTTGTACGATATTATGTTATACAGCAGCGCTGTTCCTTTTTGAGTATTACGAGTGTCACGCTTATATTTTATATTTCAGTCCTTCGTCAAATTCAAAAGCAGTGGTTTCCAATTAGCATTATGTCGAGGACCCCTAGTTAAAATTCAAATTCGATCAATGACTAATTTTTTACGGATATTCTTGTGGAAGTTGTCTGCTTTCTATAGTTACATGTATCGGTTTAAATTTTATTTCAACATGCAGATTAAGAAATACTTTTTTTTCATGTTTCATTTTAATTTTACACACCTTTTTGTAGTGATAATATGAACGCACGCTTTTTTCAAAAAATACTATAAAAATAGCGGACAAAAATCGCGGACCTTCCAACATAAACCCACGGATCACTGGGGGGGGGTCCATGGACCACAGATTAGGAACCATTGTTTTTTTAAAAAAATATGTTTTTGTATTATGCCAGTAATTTAAGAATTAATTCATCAAGATTAAATTACATTGTATGTTCGCTGTTGTACAAACGAAATTAATCTAATAACTCAGATGTACACATTTCTTTGAATTTGAATATTTGTCAACGTATTAAAAACATTATAAATAAAATAACAACTAGTAATTACCAATTATTACAGATATTTAAGTGAATGGGCAGAGTATAGCAATGTGTACAACATAATATATATGTATTAATTTCTTTAATCAATTCTAATGTTAAAGAATTAATAAGTATATTTTAATTCGTATGAGCTTTCAAAACGCAAAAACTTAAGTTCGATAGTTATACATTTTTTTTATTTATATATTTTACATACTTTTCGTATGTAAATATTTTAGACGTTCGTATGAAAAATTTGATCAATAGGTCAATATCGTATGAAAAAAGCCGGACATACTTCGCTCGTCGGGGTGTTCTTCGCACGTTGGATGAGATTCTCTTGATGGGTGTATTGAATTTTAAAGAAACGATAAATTATTTCTTCAATAAAACGATTCTGAACGAAAGAAGTCAATAATATAAAGAACAAATGAGAAAAAAAAAATGTTAGAAAAATGTCCAAAATTTTTTTTTCACATTTCCAAAATTTTCTTGCGTCATAATCTTTCTCATATTATTTCTTATCTATGTTTAAATTTTCATATAGTTCGGATCGAAAAATGATAGTTTCCGAGTCGTTTTTGTCAAATTTCGGGTAGATTTTTCCAAAAAAAAAAAAAAATTGAAGAATTGAGAAATTCAAAAAATTACCTCTCTAAAGTACCATCTAGAGGTAAATCCGGTTTCAAAAAGTTGCTGATCGAAAATTTTAGACAAGTATTTCCATACGAAAAGTTGTACACAGAAAAAAAAAAAAAAAGTAATAATTATCATATTGTAAAAACACTAGCTTCTTGGCTTCATTCAGAATCTAAAATATTTGGTATAACTTATCGTGTATCAAACAGACACGCGTATACGTGTGTGTAGTGTGTATAAATAGTATATTATACGTGGGAGATCGGAGGGGGTTCATATCAAGGCAATTTTTCCCCCCTGCCAGAATTTTCAAAAACAAAAGTAGATTTATTTCGCGATGAGATGGCCGACACCGACATTTTTTTGATTTCGGTACTTATTTTATTGTTGTGGTAGTATTGATGTCAAAACGTACAACTCGGCGTGTTGACAAATTTTGAAATCTACAATGGCCTTAATGAAAAATAACTGATTTTTTATTTATTTATTTATTTATTTTTTTAAAGAAAAACAGTAAGTATTTAACCGAATGCTCATGCACATTATGCAGCGTATAGGGTTAACGTATTTTTTTTCGGAGTTTGATTTTAGTACTCCCCACCCTTTTGTCGTGTTTCACAGTAAAATTCAGATGTTCTGCTTCTACAGATGCGGTACGCGGCACAAGCAATAAGTCGCCAATTGCGTTTCAAACTTTGTCCAAACGAAATCGACGTCTCATTCTGGAGCGCAGTCAAAAATATGTACGTACGTAAAAATGACGAGCGTGTTTTATTGGCATCGCGACGATTCAAGTACCCCCCGAGAGAAACGGTTATTCAAACACAACGTGTTTACTATAAAAAATTGTAATTAAGTCCACGAGCTCATTTGGACCCGCAGTTCACTGAACTACGATGTATACATAATACGTAATAATAACAACGATTATAATTATAAATCATAAGATCTTTACGGGCTCCGGAGTGGCTCGTTATTTATATATATATATATTATGTTTGTTGCTGCAGCAAGTTCAACGTGGTCCAACGAATCCTGCACAGACACACACACAGTATCCTCTGCAGTACTCAGTATTATATTATAAACCAGTGTTTCTCAACCTGGGGGTCGCGATCCCCTTGATGGTCCCTAACTAATTATTTAGGGTCGCCAACATTTAAACGAACACAGAATATGACAAAGGTATTAAATCCATCGTAAAATCCAAATGAAAATATGTTCATTGTATCATATATTGATTGCGAATGAAGAAAAATATTGATTGAATCGACTTCAGAATAATTTATTACAACAGATTTATAAAAAAATATCAAAACTATATTTCAATTACGGTTAAAAAATTAAAATGATTATCCTAACTCCACTGAAGCATAGAAACACTAAAAACCTTTAGTCCATTTTCAACTTATTATTTATGTGAAATAACAGTTTCTCCTTTATCACATAAATTGAATGGGAATACTGTCTGAAATTTTTTTTAACAAATCCAATTAAACCGAGGATTGAAAAAATCATTTTAGATCAATAACATCGTTTAACTACCAATGCTCATTAATTTAAAAATGACTCTTAATATTTGTATTTTTTGTACATATATTATATTTATAACAAATTACAAAAGTAAAATGTATGCTTTATATTTCTTTAAAATCATATTTATTGTATTTATTATTTAATACTATTGCAATTCTATATAATATACGTAATCTATACTTAAATGTAAAAAATATATTAAGGAGTCGCTAAAAATTGGATATCTGGACACAGCAAAAAGTTTGAGAAACACTGTTTTATAAACGACTCGCGCGACTGCTCCTCTTCAAACAAATCGTCCGATATACGTAATAAAACTCATAAAACTCGTATAGCGAATTTCCGCATACCTACAGTCAAACACGCGTAAGTAATGGCATTGGATTTTATCGACAGGAAGCAGGGGTAGAGGGGGGGGACTAAGGTGACGATGGATTGATGATCCTTGCCTGAGCCGGTTGAAATTTTGAGCTGGCACAATTATTTTGAGCCGATAAATAATAATTAAATAAACGTGAAAATTGTATATTTAAACAAATAAATATTACTTTTAGTTTTAAATAAAATCAATAACATGAAAATAACTGAAGACAGTATTAGTGTAGTATAGGAGTGAGTCAATATTCAATGCGAGTATAGGTTAAGCTACAGTTTACTGAAATACTTTAGATGAACTAAACGAAAAGTATTTATTTTGTAAGAGCAACAACTTAAAATTTTTCAAATCTCAAATGCTTTCTAACAATATTTTCATTACTTTTGAAAAGTCATACAAATTTTTATTAATTTGGTTGATTTTCATTTTTATCGTACCGTACAAAACTCATCGACAAAATAAGAATAAAAAAGCCGGACATACTTCGCACGATGGGTGTACTTCGCACGACGGGTGGTATTCTCTTGACGGGCGTATTAAATTTTAAAGAAACGATAAATTATTTCTTCAGTAAAACGATTCTGAACGAAG
>JAIPRM010011490.1:0-12865 GCA_025469315.1 Stegophylla sp. TES_Ste_2020
TTTAACTTTGAAAATAATTTTAAAAATATTTGGTGGTTCAATGCAATAATTTTTAAGGTAATAACAAAGTTATACTTAAATAAATTAAATTAAAATACATTTAATTAGGTACTTAAAGGTTTTTTTTTTAATTTTTATTTAGGTTTTTCGAATATATGTATATATATATATAATTTAATAAAAAAATTTAAAAGAAAATTAATTTAATTCATGAAATGTTTTTTTAGCAATTATTTTATTTTGTATATTTATTTCTGGAAATGTAAGTTAATTTTATATTTTTATCATACTCTTTTGAGATTATCTACGAAGCTTCATTAAATCCATCTACTTAAGAGTATTTAGTATGGGCATTGATTAATAAAATACTTGTAATTATGAAAATTTCGTTTAATAAAAAAGAAAGTGCATATTTTTAGAGCATAATTGTACTTTTTTAAACGCATAAGTGCATGCATATCTAGTACTTTTTAAGAGCATTAAGTTCCGAGCCCTACAAGATATTGTTAACTTCTTTCATTCAGAATCGTCTTATTGAAGAAATGATTTATCGTTTCTTTAAAATTCCACAAACCCACCAAGAGTATCTGACTCGAAAAACGAAGAATATTCGTGGTGCGAAGTATGTCTGGCTTTCTTGCTTTTATTTCTTTTCCATTATACCTAAAATTTACAAAAAACAAATTCTTGAAATCAAAATTTTAGCACTTTGCCTTAAAATATATTTGCCACCCCTGCCTGAAATACTCGTATATTGCAGTGATTCTCAACCGGGATGACCTGTCACCTTTGGATGACATAAACTCAGTATAGAAGTAATGATCAATTCCGAAGGAAAAGAAAAAATTAAGGAATTTTTTGAAATAAATTCTTTATTATGACTTAACGCTGAAACCGTGCTTGTTGACAGTTTTATTATATTACTTAAATCCTTTTTTTCTCATCCATCCTTCCTTTTCTCACCGTTAAGAAATCTTGGGTACGTCATTGATCACTAATTATTAATTATTGTGTGGCTCGGATACGTATGCATTTGCATATTTTTTCTGTATAATATCGTTAAGTATGCCGAGTAATCACAAAATCTATTTCGTATCGTTTTGAGTATATCTAATTACAAAAAAAATGTAGTAATTATTTTTGTAAACTAAGTAATTGTATTTGAGCAATTAATATGACTTGAATATTAACTACTAGATTATTATTGAAGAACGATGGCACCGATAAGTAAAATTCTATTTTTTTTTTTCATTTGTATAAACGTGAATTTCAAAATTTAAAATAAACTTTTTTGACATTATATAGTACTTATACCTCTAATTAAATATTTTATTTAAATATGATATTTTAGTGAACACTATTTCAGAAGGAAAAAAGTTTCTGTTAGATCCTATTTAACTACATATTTAATTTGGTTTTGGTGAATAAACGCATATTTTTAAGATCATATTTTATGACTTTTTGGAGCATATAAATGTGCTGTAGTGAAGAAATATCGTGGTCAACGGTGACACAAATCATCAAAAGATAGGAACCACTGGTCTATGGATTAGTATAGTATTTTTATTTTAATATGTTAAGTCACACTTCCATCACCAAAAAGAACGAGCCACCGTTGTAATTTTAATACCTAAAAAAATATCGTCAACTATTATGTTTCTTGCTATCATAGTGATTTTTTTTTTTTAACTTAAATCCAAGTATGTCAATAAAATAGGTCAGGTGGCCTGTAAGCCTTAGGCCACTAAATTACGTGCCTGATCATAATTACAGATATTTCCGAAAACACCTATTACGTATCAGTAATATTAGAATCTGTTCATCACCAATTTCAACATTGTGCATTTTGCGCTTTGGTTTTCAATAGGGTAGTGTAAAAATCTCGAAAATAATACACGACGTTCAAATTCTGAATTAAAATGAATTCGAATTAATAACTATGTATAAATTGCTATGTATACTTACATAATTTACTAAACACATGAATTATGACAAAAATAACGTGTTAAATTAAAAATAGTGTTTAATTTTTGAACCTAATTTAATCTCAATATACACTTACCCTGCAAGTTGGTTTTTGCGTATTGCCATAAACATTAAATATTATATCTTTGAACAATTTTGCATTGTCTATCCTCCGGAGATTTAGGTCATAAAGTTAAACGGTCATAGTTCAATATCACAAAGACGTGAAAAAAAAAAGACGAATCCCATAATATTATCGTTACCCTCACGACTTGCCGCCGTCGTTTGAATACGGACGGTAGTGTTTTTTTTCTCCCATTGCCGACGCGTTTGATCGCAAAAAGAAAAAATAAATAAATTAAAAACTGGTATGTTCGGACTAGGAAGTGTGGAAAAAATAGTCGTCCAATATTGTCTACACTGTTCTGTCGGAGAGTTTTAATCCGTTCTATCTCTCCATCTCTTTCTCTCTCTCTCTCTCTCTCTCTCAATCTCTCCTTCTCTCACTCTGTCTCTCTGTTTCTCTCTCTCTCTGTCTCTGTCTTTTCTCCCCTCCCTCACTCCCTCGCCGCTGGCTTGCGCGTGTGTACGCCGTGCGCATAGGCGGTGCGCTGCCGGTGTTCACCGTCGTCCGTCCTACCGTAACCAGTCGAGTGTTGTAGCTCCATTCGTATGAATGTTCGCGCGCCGCTGCGTCCTATCCGCTTTATTGTTGTGTTCACAAATCCATATAAAATAATAATATCTTTGTCGTTCGTTTTCGATACTAAAAGTTTAATTACCACTTCGGAGGGCCGACTCGAAATCGAAAACAAAACATGTGTTTTATAGTGCCGCGCGATATGGAATACTAACTTGCCACGCCGTTATTTACAAAGGTATTATTTTGCTACACACAAAGTATGCACGTGTAAACGTAATACATTTTTTTTCGGTCGTTTGCGTGTCCGTTGTCTTACGAATCTGTCAAGCCGTTTTTTTTTTTTTTTTTGACGCTTTTAAAGGGAAAATTTAATTCATCGTTTGATATTTAACCTATATACAATATTATATTACACGTGAACTCGTGTTTCTTTACAATATTATTATACCGACCGTCATTGAATTCAATTTATTTTCATGATATTTCTCTTTTAAATTGTAAAAATTCATTTTGTCCCGTAATCTGGTTTTTTAGAATATTATTATTATTTTAATATGTGTCATTTATTTGCATTCGCATTAATAAAGCCTACTTTAAAACATAAAATTTAAAGGTTTTTTTTTTTTTTTTTTTTATCAAATCGTAATACCTACGCAATTACATTCAGCTGACAGCTGTAAACTTGGAAATTATATGTTTATCTGATTTTAATTTTCTATTGTTATTGAATGACTTCTATAGAGATAGTGTTTTTTTTTTTTTTTTTTTCTAATATAGTGTAGTAGTTAATTCGATTTATATAAATTATCGTACAGTAAATTTTTGTAGGTATATAGCACTCATTTTAATACAAGTACTTATAATTATCAAGGGGAACTACAAATTCAGTAGTAGTGGTATATAGATGCATCTACCGTTCAAATTGTGTCCTTCATTTACATTGTAAAATATTTTTAAAATATTGGGATTATTGCTGTTCTCTTATATATTTTATAATTAATGTTTTGATCAAATTTTAATCGGATTTAAAATCATTTGTTTTACAAAACTGTTTTTTTTTAAATATTAAGCAAAATCATTTGATACGCGTGTAGATACCCGAAATTAAAATATGTTCTATCGTATTGATTATAATATTATAGTGGTGACTAATGGCATAGTTAAAAATTGGCCATTATTCCTTCCGGGCCATCACTGTATGTGAATTGCCTATTATTGTCGCCGTTCAATATCGCTGTGATTAAAAACCCAGAAATTTCATGCTAATTTGTTTTGTTTTATGTTTATTTAAATGTTTAAAAGTCTAAAGTCCATGCAATTCAAGAACAATATTTTATGTTATGCTTTCCAATCCGTCGAAACCGGTATAAATCTTAATAAAATTTTACAACTTAGATCTAAATACTACAATGTTCTTTTTATTTCAAATTTATTCATCGTTTACAATTGTTTGGGCAAATGTTTAGCAAAATCGGGGTTCCTGGTTTCCACACTATAAGTTTAGATTCCACTTCACCCCTCCCCCCATCATCCCACATAATTGCCAACCGTTTGTGCACTTGACATTTTCTATTCACAAATAAAACTATGTTAAATGATATGTAATGTAGGTTTTATGAATAAAAAGGAATAGAAATAACGCAAGATAAATTTAAAAAATAAATTATCCAAATATAAAAATAAAATTACGTATAAGTATATAAATAAACAAAGGTGCTTTTAAGGGGTACAGTTATAATGTATCCAGATTGTCAGTTAAAAAGGATTTTTTTTTTTTATAAAAAAAAAAAAAAGAAATTGCCTGTGTGATTTGTTTGACCTTTATCCTTTCTTGTTTGTAAAATTTACATACATGTGATTCAAAATAAATATTTTGAACTAAAAGCTTCTTTTTCTTATTGAATTTATCATTATCTGTGTAAACTATTGTATTTAATTATTAAAATTTGATTAGGTACCCATATTCGAATATTTTTTTGACAAATTGTGTATTTTTACATAAGTATCTACATTTATTTGGTAATAGACCATGATGATATAAAAAATCTTAAAATAATTATTAGTATAAATTTGCTATATTGTTGACCCGCGATTAGAAATCATAGTTTTTTCGTTATAGTCGTTGTTTTCAATACATGATTTGAAACAATATTTTGATATTAATTAACCCTGTAACTTCTGTGAACCTATAAAACAATATTTACACTTGGATTTTTAATATTCTAAATATATTGCTTACAAACTATAGGTAATTTTGAAAAATACCTGGATTTTCGGCGTTTTTTTCTTCTAGAATAGTGTGCATTTATAATGAATAGCATAATGCATTATAAATAACGTTGATGTTCATTAAATGAAAATGGAGGGCAATCAAAATTATCATTATGCACACGACCGTTATAAATGGTGTGCGGAAAATGAAACGTTTCACCTCACTTGTTGCTTTTGTACTCGAGTAAATTATCCAGTTGGTGTTTATTTGGACAACTCAATATCACAGTATATTTAATTTTCATAAGATTATATTGTATGAATGTAAATTATTCAGACGTACGCTTATAATACACAATAATATGATGTATGCTAAAGTTAAATGGATCATTGTCCAGATATTAGATTATGGGAAGAGAATTTCGAATTTGGCAAATAAAACCTCTTATTTGAACACATAATTCGATTTAAAATTGAAGTCTTTTGAACATAGTCGATATCGTGGCAATCAATTCGTATGTCACTCGATGTTAAGTAGTTGAATATTTTAAGAACAAGTACTTTTGGAAAACTATATTGGAACAAATGAATTTTCTCTATTTTCATGTTTCACTGAAGTAATAACATTCTTTAAATTATTAAAATGTCAAAAAACCGTATAAATATTAATTAATAGTCTTATGAAATATTTTTATATGGAAACAGTTATATCGTAATTCGAATCTTACTTTACTTTCCTTTTAGAATAACTTAAAAGTTGTTTAAGTATTATAAACTATTTCCTTGATCTAAACCTATGTCTTTCTTTTATTGTACCTGTAAGTAGGCAGTTAAGGATAACTCTTTAATGTGCAAATAAATGAATAACTTGTAGTTAGTTACATGAGCAATGCATTTCAAGTAGTTAAATGTCCAACCATTTGGCAGTAAAATTTACAATTTGTAAATGATTGAAAAAACCAGATTGTTTATAATGTAATAAATTATTTTCTATTTATTTTTTTCTCCGAAATTTGTTGGTTCAAATTGCCAACAACTACGACCTTTTTTTTAACCTAGATTAGTGTTTTTCTTTTATTTTAACTTCATTTGATATTTATGTATCATTTAAATAATTATGTGGATATTATATTTTGAAATTTGATTATGAGCTTATTTCGTATTCTCGGTTTATTCAGGTCAAATCAAGGATATAAAATGACAGTATTTTTCTTCTTTTCAATAACATTTTTGTCGAAAAAGAGGTAGGTATTCCGATTTAAAATATAAAATAAATTTAACGGAATAATGTTAATGTTAATTTTTGTATTTTACAAGTTTTAATGTTTTGGCTTTAATATCACGAAGGATCAATTAAGTAGTAGATAATTGAGGTATATTTAAACAATTCATGGCAAGCTAGTGGATAATGCGTTTAACAAAGAAAATTTAAAAATTATGTAATAAGTATTGTGTGTATTTTTTTTTTTTTTTTTTTTGCTTTTTTAGAACACGTGCAACGTTTTAACGTATTGATCAATATAAAATGACGTAATACGGTATCGAAAAGTTTTCGCAAAACACGAAACTTCTTCATTCACTATTGGATGGTCAGTCTTGTAATGTTCAAATATTCACGGGAAAAAATATTTACCAGTGTTTTCACGAAACACTTAAAATGATTTTACTCGTTTTGGAAGATTTTTTCTTGTAAACAACTTCCAAGCACAAAAAAAAATTACACAGCCTGGTTTTAAGCAATAACGATTACAACTCGCTTGTATAGATATGCATATTTTTTAAAAATACTAGTAAATGTTTTGTATGCCTTTCTTGTTTTCTGTAAAAAACATCTTTAAAAAATGGATTAATAATATGTTAGTAATTGACTGCCAAATTTATTTAATTCAATTTGAAGGTACTCGTTTATATTTGACGTAAAAAATAATAAACACTTATCAAACTGACCATGGGTTTCAAATGCACATAAAACCCTTCGTATTTTCTTATACCTAATAAAAATATAATTTTACATTTGAGTGTTTGTATTGGAATTAACCGAATTATTATAACACCAGAATAATTTACTTATTTAACGACTGAGTTTAAAACTTAAAACTATAGAAATCTGGTTATGCGTGTATTTTGATACAACGTTTTTTTTTTTTTTTTATGATCATTGATGTATAGTTTAAGTTAAAAAAAACAAAACAAAATATATTTTTCAGTATTAAAAGATTTTTTTTTTTTAATATAAATTTAATGATAACTTGAAACGGTCGTAAAAAAATTGACGTCTACAATTTTATTTGTTGGTTGTAATATTGAAATAATGATAATACTTTATTTCATCATCACAAATGGTATCTCTATAATATATTACAGTATGTGTTACGGGTCAAAGTAGACTTATCGGGCAATACATTAAAATACTATTTTACTCGGCCAGGGTTATACTTTGACCGGCCCATAAGTAATTTGGCATTATAACTTAAACTATAAACTAAAATTGACAAATTTTATTAAAAACTCAAAGGGAGTAATAGGTAGGTACCGAGGTAGCTACAATATTACAGTCAATCTATATATTATAAAAGAAAGTGATATTTTGTTTTATACAAGAAATCTAGAAAGCTACTTGACGTATGAAGCTGAAATTTGGGTGGTCGTTGATGTATAAGTAGAATATATGCACTAAGAGAGAGTTTTGCGAAATTCAACTCCTAAATGGGTTTAAAGGGATTAAAATGAAAAAGTTATTTTTTGGTCAAATTTGAGATTCTGAACTGATTGAAGAAGCTTATGATTTTACAATGATGTTTACTTTTTTTTTCTCTGTCTGTGAACACTTTTTTGTATAGAAATACTTGTCCAAAAGTTTTGATCAATAACTCTATAGATACGAAATCACACCTAGATGGTACTTTAAAAAGATAATTTTCCAAATTTCTCAATACTTTTTTCAAAAATGAGAAAAAATATGTCAAAAAAAAAAAAAATACAAAAAATGGCCAAATATGCAATTACCGGAATTTTTATAAAATTGAAAATTGTTTTTTTAACATAACTTCAAAAATTATTCAAGTAGAAACTTAAAACTTTTACTAAAAATGGTTACGAGAACACTTCGAGAAACTAAAAAACTACGAGAATTTAAAAAATATTTGAT
The DNA here is from genome assembly GCA_025469315.1 of Stegophylla sp. TES_Ste_2020. NCBI lineage: Eukaryota > Metazoa > Arthropoda > Insecta > Hemiptera > Aphididae > Stegophylla > Stegophylla sp. TES_Ste_2020. The sequence continues at coordinate 7,968 of JAIPRM010011490.1, forward strand.
CTATTTTGAGTTAAATACAGCATTTCGAAAATTTCTCGTTTTTTATTAGTTTTTAATCAATAAAATGCTTGATATTAAGACTTGAAATTTGAATATGATATTACTCACATATATGTCTAATTAACCTGAAAAAACTCAGAAATTGTAATTCAACTTTTTTCTCTACAACCGTTTCAAGTTAGAACTTTAACGAAATTCGTTAGTTTTACCTAAAATTACACACATTAACGTACATAAAAGAAAATTGGTTCAACCGATATTTTTAAAATTTAGTACATAAGTGGAAAATTTCATTGTAAATATTTTGGTGCAATAAAATTTCTTATAAACGAATAATTAAATATTTTACAAAGCTTTGATTGAAAAAAAAAACGGAGAGAGTATAGACAAATATTATGAAATATTTCTAGTTTATGTACACTCAAGAAGATTGCTAATGTTTTATCGCCATCATATGTATTTTTTGACGCTGATTACGATGGTGTGAATTAAAATCCACGTGCATCAATAGTTTTCTAAATATTCTATTTTGAAAATTCAATATTTTTGGTTATTATATTAAATACCTACTATTTCAATGGTTTTCAATGCTTTTGTGAAGTTAAAATTTGGCAGGTAAAAAGTATATATAGGTAGGAGACGAATACTAAGAAAGGGTTTTGACGTTTTACGAAATTAAACTTCTAAGAGGGTTAAAAGGAGTAAAAATGAAACACAATTTTTGGTCAGATTTTTTTTTAAATTTAGCATAATATATAAAATATATTTATGACCTTATTTCTCATTATTCAGTTCCTAAAGGGTAAAAAGGGGTAACTATAATATAAACGACTATTTCTTGACTGAAAATTAACGCACAGCAAAAACTGACCTGCCGATTTTTTTTTAAATTTTCAGGATATCTTAATACGTCTTAATACCACCATGTAGGTGAAATCACTAAGAAATGATTTTCCGAAATTCGCATTATTTCAAAGTGTTGAAACAGCATAAAATGTATTTTCACGTTTATATAATGTGTTAAATGTAGTTACTATCATAAAAATAATATTCTAAAACCCACCTCTATAGTCTACTTAAATAAAAAATAAAATTTTTATTTGTTTGTACGGGCTAATTTCGAAACGGTTAAATTGATTTTGACGGGATTTTCACGGGCCAGTTAAGTATTTTGGTAATCATGACAAACACGATGATCTTAATAAATAAAATTGTAGAATTAACTCTGTTTATACGTGCTGAACTGATTTTGATGGGCAGGTTTTTTTCGGACAACAATGTGTACGGCGGGTTCAGCTAGTATAGTCCATAGAATATTGTCTGACGTGTGCACTTTTTCTGTTGACATTTCAAATACTTGTACTGTGTACCTTTATTGATATGTTTTCGATATCATTTAGTCAATAATCATCGTCCAATAATAATAATTGTTCAGATAAATAGTTAAAGTCATAATATTCAATAAATAATTTTTCAGAATAAAAATAATTTGTTTAAAGTATAATATTTTATTATTATAAAAAAACGAAAAAATCATTTTGATTTACATTGCCCTGGCTAGACCAGGCAATAAGTGATTTTGTTTTTATTGCCCATCCAAATTGGGCAATACTATAGTCAATTTTACTTTATGTGTGAGAGTATACAAGTGTGGATGTTTTTTTTGATAAAATAGTAATGAGTTAAGTATTGCTTATTGATGTTGTAAATGTGTTTTTACTTCTATTGTTGCCGAGTTTTTAGTGAAAATTTAATTTTCGCAAAATTTTTGCTTTATTGACAAACCCACGTGTGTTGATTATTTTTACAAAGGTAGATAAGTTGTGGTTATCGCACAATTCTCGAGAATTAATATTGTTGCGAACATGTTATTTTAATTATTTATTCAAACTGCTAACCGACAAATATGGTATAATATGTTGATTGATTAGACATTCTGTGAAAATTCTATAGTTTTACAATTGAATATAGATTGTTCATTATGGATATTAGGTCGTCAACAAAAGTTTTTATTGAAAACTACGCATTTTATGACACGTGCGCGTTGTTACCGCAACAGTGGAATTTTCGACGTATGTGTTTGGTGTTTTTGTATTATTTATTGTATTTTTATTTCGACTTCTCTATAAAATATTATATAATCTGATACAACATATTTATAATTTTCAATAGTTACATTCATGTGTTTTAGTATTAAGTCTATTTCACTATACTCGAAATTAATTCACTGAATATTTTGTAAATTAAAATCGTGACAACAAGTTTCACGTAAACGTATAACGTTTTATCGGATTAGAAATACGTTAGTGACTGTCAAACAAATGTTTGTTTGCTCGAAAAAAAAAAGTGACTTTGAACAACTTTTCAAATAAAACCTCATACAGCGACGAGTAACGTCGAAAACTAACAATAATATAATAAACCCCATTCATACAATGTTTAATATTTCTAACAAACCTTTAATAAAAAAAAAAAAAGAAGTGATATGCAAGTGTAGATATATAATATATTAATGCTGAAATTGACATTTAGCATGTGTTTGCAATACAGACATAGTAGGTAGTTGTTTTTGGCCATCGAAACGCGAGTAAAAACACATAATAATATCGCGCGTATGACCTCGATCGCCTACAACACTACAACATGTGTCGTACTTTTTTCGGTATTTAATTCAATACTAAACGTGTTTAAATTCAAAACCAGGAATGCGCTAGTTCGTCGATGATTATACGATTTACGTGCCGTCCGATTCGATAGTGATATTATAACTAGAGCTAAGGACTTAAAGCTCTAAAAAACCTTAAAATATGCATTCATTTATGCTCTAAAAATATGCAAAAATGCTAAAATAATCTCTTATTAAACATTAATTTTACTGTAAAAACTCAAAATATTTAAAAATTTTATTGTATTATATAATATGTATTATTAATTCTTCTATTATTTATGAATTTTGTTTTTTTTTTTTTTAAATTTTTATTCCTTTTAAGCTTACATTAAAAAAAAAAAATCAAATATCAAATAATATTTAATCTCTTCAGTTATTCAGGGAAAAATTGACCGATATCAAGAAAACTCAAATTAAATATTGAAAAATATGTGAAATTTAAATTTAAATGTAACTAAAATATGTACTTATATCGAAGAATACGACATAAATATGAAAAATATGCCAATTAAAGAGAAGTGCATACAACTCCTGGTGTCATGAAACGCATTTCTATATTAATTAGGTATGTTTTGAATGATTTTTGAAAAACATGCTAATTTCTACAAGTCCCTAGACCTAATTATAATATTCCCGCGTATCCGCGTGGGGAGTGGTGTTCGTCGTGGTGTGATCGCAAAAGAAGAGATCGATTTTGCCACGTTAGTCTGTTATTAATGCGAAATTATGTTTTCGTTGAAGGAATTTCCGATAAAAATATCGCGTCCGGTTGAGCGCGAAATCGCATCTATTCGAACTTTGGTATAATAATAATATGCGTTGGGGGATATTATAGTGATAGGAGATAAAACTGGGAACATAAAAATGTATAACAATAAAATATGTCTGTTTTAAAAAAAAAAAAATCCATTTTGCGCAACTTGACGTTGAAATATTGAAATTTTCATATTCCACGCGTGAAATAATTCCATTATTATTATTATTATTCCTGAATGATGAGATCTATTTATTTCTTTTAAAAACGTTCAGTTTTCGAGATAAATAATTAAAAAAAAAAAAGCATAGGTACTTATTATACTGAATACTAATGTAATATAATAAATAGCATAAAGTAATGTCAGCAAGTATAAACAGTTAGAAAATTAAATACAAACGCATTTTACTCTGTACTGAAAAAACACGTGTCAGCAATAATGCCGAAAACTGTATTAAAGTAATCTGCCGGCTGTAGAAAGTGTCAAACTATGAAACTTAAGCAAAAATATGCGTCGTCCCTTATTATTCTGTGAGCTCGTAATAGTAAATGGTGCCATTATTTCGGCAAAAAGTTAAATTTGTTGAAAACGACCCTCTTTTCGTCTCTTTTTATCGCATAAGACTCTGAAAATGATGATACTATATCGCTGAATCCCAACCGTTTCAAGTGCTCTTACGAGAAAAATGAATGTGTAAGCTCGTCGTGCATATTTTGTTGTTGATAAACTTAAACCTATTTGCTATAAATAATACGTATGTGCTATGTGTTCACGTTTCATTGTGCTTTCATTTATATTAAGGAAGCAATGCAACCTTTTTTCGTTTTCGTGTAAATGAGATCAGAATCGTTTCCTGCAGTGGCGTAGTCTGGGGGGTGGTTGGGTGTTCAAACCCCTCCCTTTGATTTTTTTTTAATTACTATATAGTATTACGCTTACCTAAAGGAAATTAAAATAGTTGACCACCAACAAAGTAGATCTTAAATATATAATTTAAATAACAAACCATATGAACGATTAAAACTATTATGTTCGGCTAGATAAACAGATCGACATGATTCAATAATTTTTTTTCATTAGTTATTTTATGTCATAGTTGATACTTTATAAGAAATTTGTATTTATTTATGCCAAAAAAATTAGCAAAAACTTAAACTTTTCTAAAAAATTCTTTTAACGATCTTCAACAATGTAATACAATAAATTTTTTTTACATATTTTAAAACTTCTATCGAATTTAGCAAAATTTTCGGTGACAATTCCTACTTATGAACGATCATTTTTGACAATAAAAAGATTGAAAACATATTTGCAAAATAACCACAACATAAATATGTTTAGTTTTTATGTTCTTCGATTAGTTAATGAAATTAATTGAAGTTTAATGTATACGTTACTTCTTTTGTAAAAAAAAAAAACTATGGATTAAGATTTAACCATAAATCATAATTAACCTCAATAAATCTACATTTAAT
>JAIPRM010011491.1:0-12864 GCA_025469315.1 Stegophylla sp. TES_Ste_2020
CCTGTAATTTTTTTGAAAAGTGGACTCAGAACATACACAAGAAAAAAAAGAGGTACTAAAAATAGGTGGATATCGCCCGCCAAATTTTCGTGATTTCCCTGTAATTTTTTTGAAAAGTGGACTCAGAACATACATTTACATACTACTAACGACCTCGAATCAAATCGACACCGCATATAATGAAAGCGTTTTTAAATCTGCAGCACAACAACTGAGATCACTAAATAAGTCTATAGGCAAAGAGGGGGAACGAAATTCGTTGGAAATGCGGTTGGCGGCGTTAGAATTGAATATGACACGTTTCTTTGAGGAACAACGTCAATTTTCAAGTGACACACGTCGAGCAGAACTCGACGCGGTCAACCCGCGTCCTCAGCTGCACCAGACTTTACGTTCCCCGACTAACTTATATAATAACACGCACACACAAGAACGTTATCAGGGAAATATTCCGTCCGTTTTCGACAACGGCACTCGAACATATACACAATCGGGTGTCGGCCGTGTCGCCGCCGCAGCGAGTAGCAAATATCAACCGCGCAACGCGACTGACGGCGAACAGGCCACTTATAATGAAAATACGCGAAATTTTTCGACATTCGCGCCGCGAACAAGGGAACGCTCAGTTTTAATGCCGTATGAAGACGTACGCGCAGCTAGAGCTTCACTGCCTGAGTTTTCCGGAACAAGGGCCGAAGACCCCGTACGGTTTTTAGACGACACGGAGTCTGTCCTATCGCAGGCGAATATACATGTGTCGTCGTGGTGTAGAATAGTCGAACCTCAATTAAAGGAGACGGCTGCGACTTAGTGGAAATCCATTAAGGTCCTAGACCTGACCTGGGATGAGTTTCGTGTCAAATTTCTCGATAATTTCGACAACGAAGCAATGAAATTGCAGTTGAGGTTGGACATAATCTATACACGATAAACCGCGACACAAAAACTTACCGAATTTATTTTAAATAAGAAGCTCGCACGCCGTATTGATACTGGACTATCTGAAGAACAGCTAGTCTATACGATAGTCGGATTAACGCGCGATGAATTCGGTATTCAACTTCGTTTGTGGAAACCGTCTACTTTCGTCGAGCTTCGTCGCATCGCGAATATTTTAGATCCCGCAACGAACACACACGCACCCACCCTCTCCGAAACAAGATTATATTCAACACGAAAAAAAATTTTTTTCGGAGAAAAGGGGGGCATCATCAAATCGTGGTCAACCGACAAACCCTTGCGCGGATTTTTCAAAAAAAAATCCGCCCGGGCGGTGTAAGTTTTGTGGCGAGATGCACTGGCCTAGTCCACCCCAATGACTCCAAACAACCCCCTTTTCCCACAACACATATCAGTATTATGAACGGAAAATTTTTTAGCGACAATCGCACTCGACATTCGGTAATTTGTCATAACAAACAACCGCTTTCAAAAAAAAATTCCGTAACGTCGTCCGCAAACACATCATTCACCGCGGACGACGCAACACCTAACGGCACCTATTCTCAGACCCCCAACCTAAACCTTCACCACCCCATCACAGACGCGTATCACACAGGTGATACGCAACATCTACCACTCACGGCTTCAGGGGGAGCCACAGGTACAGGGACAAAGGCAACAGAGAATTGGGTGTTTACCACCACCGGTAACGGGGACATGACACATCACACGTCAAACAATCCCGCGTTAGGTCAGTCTGCAAAAGTAAATCGACAAACGTGCACAGAGGCAAACGATGCGGATGAAATGGTCATGGCAGTTCAATCTGCACGCCAGCTACCCGACTTCGCGGTTAAGAACCAGTTGTCCCGCCCGGCTCAGTCATATACGTCAAATAAGGTTACGCGAACACGCCCGAACGATATTCCGACCACCGCGGTCGAACTTGAATTCACGTCAGGCTTCGTAACAGCGTTATTAGACTCGCAGGCTGAAAAATCATATGTAAAACCGACAATCGCGCGAAATTTCGGACAAATTTCCCGCGGACAAAAATCAATCGTTCGAATGGCGGATGGTCACACTGCGACGACCAGTGGCACCGCACATTTCGAAGCTAAGATCGGTGCATTAGACATTAAGTTCGAAGCGACCATCTTAGACAACCTATACTGTGACGCGTTACTAGGACACGACTTTTTAGTAAATAATGAAGTCTCTTGGGACTATGCAGCGTGTACAATTCATATGGGCTCACAAGTTAGGACATCAACGTGCTGGAATGGTCAGTCTCAACCACCTAGCATGTGTCCCGATTTAAGTCAATTAGAAATTGGGGTTGATCAACAAACTCTCGCGAAATTCACTACGGTATTGAACAAATATCCAATATTATTCGGCGATAAAATAGGTCGCACTAAGCTAATTGAACACGAAATCTTGTTAAAGAACCCCACACCTATCGCACTCAAACCATACCCGTATCCGGTACAGAAACAAACTGTCATCGACGAAATGGTGCGCGATAATGGATCGATGGAAATACAGGGACTCGTAGAGCCAAGCACCTCACCGTGGGCCGCCCCAGTAGTCTTAGCTAAAAAGAAGGACGGGTCGGCCCGCCTTTACGTTGACTATAGGCGACTCAACGACGTGATCGAATCAGACGCGTATCCTATGCCCGATTAAATAAAATGATTCGAGAAATGAGGGGCGCGAAAATATTTAGCGTACTTGATTTAAAGTCTGGCTACTGGCAACTACCACTTAGCACTGACGCGCAAAAATATACTGCTTTTCGGACACGTAGTGGACTTTTTCAATTTCGAGTTCTCCGTTTTGGTCTCAAAAATAGTCCTATGACTTTTGTTAGACTAATGAACGAAGTATTGAGAGGGTATTTGGATGAGTTTGTACAAGTTTATTTAGATGACATCGTCATTTTTTCAAAAAACAGTAACGACCACCAGACCCACTTAGACAAAGTTTTAGAACGTCTACAAAGATTTGGATTAACATGCCACACAAAAAAATGTAAAATAGGTTCGCCTCAAATTTCATTTTTAGGGCATATTATAGACGCGGAGGGTATCGAAAAACAACCGGAAAAATTAGAATGTATTAATAATTTTCCGGTACCAAAAAAAGTAAAGGATGTTCGTCGATATTTGGGAGTCTGTAACTGGTACAGCCAGTTTGTAGATAACTATGCCGATATCATAGCCCCACTTTCGAATTTATTAAAACAGGGGGTCAGATGGAAGTGGACAAGGACGGAACAGCACGCATTTGATTATATCAAAAAAGCACTGTATACGTCACCGAAATTATCACCACCCGATTATAGTGCACCGTTTTGTCTACAAACTGACGCAAGTGAGATTGGCGCTGGAGCAATTCTATTCCAACGGGGTGACAGACCGGAGGACAGGCGCATAGTCTCGTATGCGAGTAAAAAGTTTAGTGACACACAAAAACGGTACTCGGCGGTTGAACGCGAGTGCTTGGCTATAATCTGGGCAACTGATAAATTTCGGCCATATCTTGAGACCCGACGTTTCGAATTATTTACCGACAACGCGGCGCTAACATGGTTACACAAGGTAAAGGACAAAAATTCTAAATTAACCAGATGGTCACTTCAACTGGCAAATCTAGATTTTAGCACAGTACACATACCCGGTAAGCTCAACGAGGCACCGGACTTACTGTCGCGTGATTCTGCGCCCGGCGAATCAGTAGACGAGGACAAACTCGATGAGAAATTAGTAGGGGTACCCACCACCCGAACTAAATATCGGTCTAAAACCGATATTCTCTTTTCTACTTTCGTCGATCATACCGAGGCGACCACCACCAGTAACCGTGTCACACTGCAAGCACATGCACAACTCTGTATTAATCAATGCTTAAAAATGAAACAATTAGGTTATATTAAATTAAATTTTAAATTTAAATGTTATAATGCTCATTTACTTTATATACTAAGGTTTAATCACTCAATTATGTTTATATTATTAAATAAAAATGATAGCGGTGTCGTATGCTACCTACAAATACTATTTTGGATTTTTATTTCATAACAAAAAGGTTTTCATAAAAATATTATATTTGATTAAAAAATACATTTAAACGTGACCTATGTAAATCAAATTTTAAAGAGGATGATGAAAATGGCCAGAAATGTTTTGTTTTGAAATGAAAGGAGGTGAAGCGAAACTGAGTCTCTACCAAATTGAGATTATGTTGTGTTCTAAAACTTCGTTTAACGAAAAGCTCGTTGCCTATCGACGTTGTTTTTCACAGCAAATCGAGAAATGTACATATTGATTTGAATACTAAGCTCGAAACACTAAGAGTGCAACACGAGCTTTCGAAGCAACGCTCAATATCTTATAAATACTTATTACATACGTTCCCTAATACCACCTAGTGTAACGAACACCTAACATTACGAATATATTTAAACTTAGATAACATTTTTCATGTAAATAGCATAAGACATCATTACATCGTGTATAGGTACCATACGAAACCGCTACCATAAAAATAAATAAGGTAAAAAAATATCTTATTATAAGAAAACGCATCCATATATATATAATATATATATATATATTAGGGTGGTCCAACCTTATACAAGGAAAAAAAATATTTTAGAAATTTACTTACAGCACACCCTCATTTTGTTAAAGAGTGTGAAATTATAATTCTGTGAAAATTTAAGCCTAACTTATCAACCCCTTCACGTGCCGCATGAGGGTTGAATAATGTCCAAAGGGGGTAGTTTTATGGTTTTTCGAGTAAAATTAAAAAACTATCCCACTTATCAAAAAAATTAATAGAATTTAAATTGTAGATAATAATATTGTCTTTAAAAATAGTTATCACATAATTTTTTATAAACCTATTATTTTCTAAGAAAAAATGTGAAATATACAATTTTTCATTTATTTGGAAAAATTGTTTATTTTACGGTATTTTAAATATATTTGATGAACTGTTAAAGATATACAAAAATATCATGAATAAAAATTATATTACATTTAATTTTCTAAAAAAAAAGGTAATTAGTAAAAAATGCCCAGGATCTAATATTTAAATACTACGGTTGGTTTTATACAATTATATATATAAATAAAACGGAACAAACAATAGCAAAGAATTTTTTGTATAACTATTATTTATTATGAAAAAAAAAAAATGCATATTGTAATATTTTGTATCCTAATTTTATATTAATCGAGAATTTTACTTAAAACTTCTCTGCTGTGTCCAGGATAATTTATTCTGTAATCTTTCACAATCTGAAAAATCAAATTCAATAATTTAGTACCATAAGCTCAATATAGAATATTTTTTTTTTAATGTATAGAAAATTTTCATACTTGTAATAAAAACTGTTTTTGTTCTTCATTTTTCGTAATTTTTTGATTAAAGTCTTCTATTAACTTAACGTTACGTTCGGCAGTATCATTTACTACTTTGATTGACGAAACTATATTTCGAGCATTATTGTACTCTACATTATTTTTCCATTCTACTGGATCTATTTTTAAAAATTCTGAGGAAATTTTGAAGCAAGAAAAAAAATTCAGTGATTTGTTTGTGAATAGTTCAATAGGAATTTCACGCTTAATAAACTCTGGAATGGTTTCTGGTTTCATAATTAGTTTTTTTGGAACTTCTAACTCTTCGTTATCATTTTCTTGTGATATAATTTTCACTATTTTTCGTTTGTCTTCCACAGAAATTCTCTCATCAAATATTGAAAACATGACACATTCTTCATTTAGGTATCATAAATGGTTACAAAATTTCTGTATAGCTACATCTGCAATTTTTGAATTTATGTCTTTATAGAATATCAATTTTTTCAAAAATAATATATCGTTTAAAGGAGCCTCAATAGAGTTCATACTGGTAAACCAATTCTGTGCATAACACGAAATAATAAAACAACAAATATCTCTAAGGGCAGTTTCTTCTCTGTGATTTAATTGTATTTGATGTCTGAACATATATATTTTTAAACAATAAATTGCTTTAGCTATCCATCTGGCTAGGTGATATGCACCAGGCTGATGAAATTTTATACCATTTAAAGGAGTACCTCCCAAAAAAATAATAATTAGCTCCAAAAATTCTTTATAATCATTACGTGGATGATCTTCTTTGATTTTATTTTCTGCAAAAATCAAAATATCATAAGTAATATCCCTTAGTTTTTCATGTACATAACTGTCTGTCTCCCATGTGGAAAATTTATTTTTATCGATATTTTTCAAGTTTTTTTGAAATTTTTTAAAAATAGGTATATCTGGACCGGACATAATGGAAATTTTTGTCTCGTGAAAAACACTTTGCAAAACAACTTCATAAATATGATGTCGGCATGCCAGCAACAAAATATTTCGATTCAATTTTTGTTCTAAAAGGACACAAGCACCATTTAACCTTCCCGTATTTGAAGCGGTAGTATCAACTACAAATGCCTGTATTTTATCTAATAATGCCCAATTCTGTAAATTGTCATATACAGCAGATGAAACTTCTATCCCTGTACAGCTAGTGAGCCCAGGCACACCAAGAAGTTGTTCTACACCTGGAGCTGTAGCGACAACTGGAAGACGGTCTACATTTTCTTTACCAGTTATATCAGGCAATAATTTCGTATCCCAATGAATGACAACAAAATCTAAGTTTAAATCTAAAAATTTGGATTTAATTTTATAATTACCCTCTTCTCTAAATTTTTGACGAGCTCTTCTAATTGAAGATCGACTGAGGACAAAATCGTCTATACTTAGCGACAGAGCTTCTAAACATGCTGTTATAATATGAATGGCATCTCGGTCACTTATTTGCATTTATCTAAGGCAGAAGTTAGACGAGATGTCATCAAATTTTTCTCGCTCTCTTACACTTCGATGGGCCTGCACAATTTTCATTTTCAAAATTATCTGTGTCCTGTATTTCTTCCTCTGAACTTGTAGATGATTTGTAATTTGTTTCTAAAAATAAAACAAATATTAATAAAAGCCTAAATTTATAAATATCATAATAAATTAAAAAGTAAAAATGTATTATATTCATTGTTATTTTTTATATTAAGAATAAGATTGTATTATTATTTAATACAGATAGGCACACTATTATTCGTATTATTAGTATTAAATATCAAAAAAATATCTAGATTAATTTTTACTTACGACTTTCAAATTCATTGTAAGTTTTAAAATCCATGTTTTCTCTACTTTTAACTTCGTTTTGAATTCGAGCTTCTTTTTTTTTTCTAAAGCATCTAATTTTAGATCTAGTCCCAACATACAACCTGGACGACCATGTTGTCTTTGCAATTTCAAAAATTCTTTATCTTCATTAATTTTTATAATTGTCATTGCATTTACATGCGCAATATCAAACAAATTATTTAAACAATGAATAAATTCTTGTTCTCTCTGTTTGTGTAAGTCAATGCTTCTACTTTTGTTTTTTTCTAGCGCTCTCTAGGAATCGTATAACTTTTTTAATTTTTTTGAACAATACGAACGATCATGAGTAGGAATTCTAGCTTTCTTCCAATATATTAAACATTCATCGATCACAAAGCTTATACTCTCGTTTAAGTTTAATTTAACAAACCGCATATTAAAAAATAGAACACTCAAACAATCTTTTTTAGATGGTAATTTACTACCCGTTATTTCATTTTTTACTGAATCAATTAAATAAATATTTCGTTTTGGCATTTTTAAATACAATAAAAGCACAACTGGAAAGCAAAATCAACTACAGCACTGAATGTTGAACTGAAAATACGATTAATGAAAAATATATCGCCATTAGAATCCAGACAATCGTAAATTTTTTTTTTTAATATTGCGATAAGATAATTATATTTATTTTATTTTATTGCAGAACGGGCCGTGGCCCAAGTAAATAATAATGGGATTACCCGGGATTGAGTGTAGATTACATAATAATAGAATATACAATGTTGTCTAATGAAACTTATTATACTATACAATAATAATTTGTCTTTTACTATCAAAAGCATACTTTTGAGCATATCGAAATACACCACCACGTCATATTATTTTTATTTTACAATAAGTTAAGTACATATAGTATATATTACGCATATCAAACTATAAGTAAAAAATGATTGATATACTATTTTAACTAATAACTTTATTTTAAGAAAATCAAATAATAAATAATTTTTATTCAAAATAGTTTTGTATGTCTTCAACTGTTCGTCAAATATATTTAAAATCCAGTAAAAAATTCAATTCTACCAAATAAATAAAAAAATTTATATTTTACCCTTTTTCTTAGAAAATAATGGGTTTATAAAAAATTATGTAATAACTATTTTTAAAGACAATAATAATATCTACAATTAAGGTTCTATTAACTTTTATGATAGGTACCATAGATTTTGAATAAAACTCGAAAAACCATAAAACTACCCATTTGGCCATTATTCAACCCTCATGCGGCACGTGAAGGGGTTGATAAGTTAGGCTCAAATTTTTACAGATTCATTATTTTATATCTTTTAATAAAATGAGAGTATGCTGTTTACAAATTCCAAAGTTATAATAACAATATATGAAATAAAATAGCATATAAGAAAAATAATTCATATATAAAGAAAATATGCCTAGAGTATTTATAAAATGTATGAAGATAAAAATTAGAATCATGACATTTAAATAAATAATATGCATATTTTCTTTCTATATATTATTTTTCTTATAACATATAACGTTTTATTTTATATATTGTTATCATTTTTATAAATTTATATATATTTATTAAACAGTTTTCGTTATTTTCAAATGAGAAATGAAATTGAAACAAGGACCCAATAACAAGTAAAAACTACATGGATTTGAGTAGACACGGTAAAATATGCTGTAAATTAAATTTTCATTTTAAACTAAAATTTTAAAAATTTTCAACAATATTATAATACTGAATGAAGAATATTTTTTTTATAAAATTTGACCACTTTTGGTATAAACAAAGAATTTCAACATTTTGGAATTATCCAATTTATTTTTTACTAAAACTCTTAATCCAGTTAAATTTAGTTTAACCAAAAGATTTGTCCCGCATTTTTATACCTGTGGTTTAATTTTCTTACTAATTAACTCAATGAAAAATTTTTTACAAGTGTTTTAATTTAGGGTTGTATGAAACTGGCATTTTTCATGTAAAATAACTTTTTTCAATAAAACCAACACATATAATTTTAAATTCTTAATCCGGAAAAAATTTTCCAATATTTGATTTAGATTTTCAATATTAATTTTTCATTCTATGAAAAATATAAAATGACGACTCTTAGTGAAACGCGCTTTTTGTAAAAAATGCGCCTTTAGTAAAATGAATATAAAGTACGCATTTATTTATTAAATCATAAACCAACTTAAACATTAATAAATAAATTGTGAAAATATACATAATATCAAAGATATTAGATAGATACTAACTAAAAAGGTAATGATTAATGACATTATATTTTAATGGCTTAAAAATAATTAACATACATTTTATAGTGTTAAGATAACATAAATACAACTGTATTAAATAAAATAAAAAACTATAAAACTATAAGACATGCACTTCACTTTATACAACTGTATCATACCAAGAATTTGAAATATTTACCTATCTTTCTACATCTTACACTATTATATTTAATTACATTGTGTATTTTTAGTATGTTTAATAAATACTAATATAACCTACATTGTGATCACAAAAATATGCAAATAATATAATTATATAATATAATAAATAATGAAATAATAAATAAAAAAGATGTTTTATTAGCTACCATTATAATTACACTTATAATGTAGGGACTGTGAGTTATATTAAAAAAAAAGAACAAAGTATTAATATTAAAGAATAATTAATGAAAGAGAAGGGTCGCTAAGTTTCTAAGTACTGATATGTTTTAGAACTTATATTTAAGTTACATAACAAATACGAATGTTTATATTGTGTTTATATATGTACCTATATAGGTACATTCATTTTTCACTGGCTAAATAAATTTATATAGAGTACCTAATTATTAAGTATTAACATTAATATTTTAACATTCTTTTTTGTTTTATAAAACATTATTTGTTTTTGAAATAATATTTTTAATGTTCCAATAAATTTAAAGTGTTCGCGAATTTTATTTCAATTAATTACTAAAAAAAATAAAGCGAAAACAATTCATAAACAGGTAATTTATGAATTAACCACTCATATGATTTTAGCTCATAATGTAGTAAACAATAAATAACATAATAAAAATTTAAAACAAACTAATGTTGCTAATTTTTTTTAAAATTTAAGATAATTTTTCATAATAATCATTATTCTCACCTTTTTAACTTTTCAGTGTTGCACATGTCATCTTGTAGATTATTTTTTAGTATTAATATAAAATGTATTCAGTATTTATTCTCCCAAATTCGGATGCACTCGGTAAAGAGGTCACATAGAAGTTTTGAACTTCTATTAAAGGTCAATTATTTAAGACACCCCACCCCCTACTAAATAGCAATAAATATTTACTGTTTCTTTGAAGAACATTATTTGGTAATATTATGTTATCGAGCCCTTATTTTAGCCCTATCACATAATATTTTTTCAAATGGAGTTGTTAAAGCTGGATGTCTAGCTATTGTACAAATAAGGGAACCACAGAGTTATCTAAATTTAATAGTTCTAAAGTGGGAAAATTGTTCAAAAAACCAGAATCTACATCTTTAAATTTATTTCCAGACATATCGTGGCCTTTCAAATTAGACATTTTTGGGAAAGTTTTATATCTCACTATTAACTGAGAATAGGAAAAGAAAATTTGATAAGATAAAAGTGGTAGGAAATTTTCCAAAATTTCTTTTCACATTTTCAAATTTTTCTTGCCCCAAAACATTTCTCATATTACCGTCTACTTATATTTACATTTCCATAAAGTTTGAATTAAAAAAATATACTTTCTAAGTCGTTTTTTTAAAGTTTTGGGTAGTTTTTCCCAAATACTGAGAATTTAAAAAAATTATATCAAAAAAGTACCATTTGGGGGCGAATTTTGATTCAAAAAGTTACTGGTCGAAATTTTTGGACTAGTATTTCCATACGAAAAAGTGTTTAAATAAAAAATGATGAATAAATATATCATTGTAAAAACACTTCACTCCATTCAGAATCTAAAATTAACACATGATAATAATTGACAAGTTTTAGTGTAATTTTAGTTTAATTGTTTTTTAGTCTTATCCAAATCTTTATCAATCATAAACTTTCTCGTTTGAAATTACAGTAAATATTATATTATAATGCAATACATAATTTTATAATACTAACCAGTAAATGAAAACACTCAATATTTAGAAAATAATACATACATACATATATATATATATATATATTGATTTGGTTTTATTTTTACTTCTCAGACTACAGTAGATCAGATTTGTATTCCAATATTTACGTTTATTTAAGTATTTATAATACTATTTAATATGATTGCATACTAAAATAATGTTTCTAAATTATTAATTTGCAGATTAAGAATTTAAATATACATTACGGCATGACGAAAAATATCCATTTTTGTTTCTCTAACACTATTGGCTTACGTTTGTAATACAAAAGTTCTTCCATTTAAAGATATGAAGTGCCCAAAAGTTTGCAATTGCTATTACGTAAGAATTAACTGGCATACGGATTGCGCGGAAAGGAATTTGACAAAGTTGCCACTAAGTGAACTTGATCCTAATAATTACATACTTGATATGAACAAAAATCACCTGAGGAATTTTGGTTCATTTCCATCCGGTATAAGAGTCAAGACTTCAAGAGTCTACAGATATCATACAACGCTTTAACAACAATCGAAAAAGAAACGTTTGCAGGACTTCAATTTCTACTAAATATAAACATATCATTTAACCTGATCAAAATTATTACTATTATTATTAAAATAATATAATTATTTATTAAAAAATTAATTATTATTAAAATAATATTATTATTTATTAAAAAATTAATTATTATTAAAATAATTTAATCCTCAGTCATTATTCTGCTTCGACTGTAATTAAAGGATTTCCAGAAATGTCAACTTTAATTAGACCGTTGATTTTTGTGAAAAATCGATGTGATAATGCAGTTAATTGACAATTTTCCAAGTTAAGAAATCGCAGAGACTTGGAGCATAGAAATGGACCTTCCACAGGCGACAACGGATTGTTTTGAATTTTTAACACGTTTACATATCAATATATGATCAGTTAAATTTAAAACATTGTATGTGCATACTTGTCAGATTGCAGAAGCATAATTTTATATTATATGATCAACAACAAGGATTCTCAACCTTTTGAGGTTTATTCCCCCTTTTATACTATTATATAGAGTCAAACCCTCCTTCCAATTACTATAAGATTGAATTATAATAATATGTTATACACAACAAAAAAATATATTAATATTATTTTTCATCGATACATCATGACTTTAATTATTAATGTTGGGTATTAATATGAATATAATAGTTCAATAATATTCTTCAGATCCGGTCTCAGTATACTAACATCCAAATTTGTTGAAATAAATTTTTAAAAAAAAATTAGAAATTCACAATTTTTTCAATGTTTTGTACTTACTTCAAAGTTGGGCTAATATTTTTGAACATTTTATGATGTATGCGCATGACAATTTTTAGTAGTTTGTGAAAATTTCAAATTTTATCTCACTTACTTTTGATGTTGTGTTAATAATAATAATAATAATAATATTTATTTGGAGAATAGATTACAAAAAATACATATTTACATTAAATCGGGTTATCCCTATCCACCACTGAGGAAAACCTCTTATCGGCGGAATAGCTTATGAGTA
>JAIPRM010011492.1:0-12863 GCA_025469315.1 Stegophylla sp. TES_Ste_2020
TTTACATAATAAATTAATTGTTAAAAATAAAATATAAATTAATGTTAACTAATATTTGTTGATATACCTAGTGCCTACCTATGTTATTTTGTATGGTTGTATTTTGTATGTTATTTTAATGGTTTTATTTGTTTTTAAAATTATTAAATGTGCATGGCAATATTTTACATAATAACATTTCGATGAAAAATTTTCGATCAATTTTTGTTTGCGATTAATAGTTTTTCGATCAATTGACGTTCGATCAATTGTTTTCGATCAATTGACGGGATACCTCAGAAACATACTATTTGCTATGAAACTGAACTCAGCAATAATAAACATGTTCACAATAAATAATGTTGATACTTTTTTTGGAGTCATACGATTTTAATTCATGGAAGCTCTAATCAGTTGTCACAGGCATTGCTTTCCTAATTAAGTATTAGTATAACCTAAGTCTGACATACTAAAATAACATTTCTTTATCATATATTTTGATAATATTAAAGAATTCTATGAAAATTTAACGAATAGAAATATATTTTTTTTAAATTTATAGAAGTGTATTTATAACTCGAATTACAACCAGCTCAATCTTACTATCTTTTCTTTCATTATTCATAGACTACTAAGAAAATCACGTCGATAAAATAATTATTGAAGATCTTATTTAAAAAAAATACAGCCATTTATCTTGGGTCAATGAGGCTCAGATGCAGTAGCGTAGAAAGCTTCTTCTGCACCCCTGGCAAAGTATTAAAATTGCGTCTTTTTTTTGTTGGTTCGATTTCATGGTAATTGGTAATTTTATAATAAAATACATACTTCGCTGTTTTTACTATTAAATAATTTATTGCACATTACTGAAAAATGTTCACAAAAGGATTGAACGTTGAAAATATTGATTTCTTATAAAAGTAGTAAAAATTAATTTACAAGTTAAAATCAAAGTTCAGTTTTGCGCTCCTATATAATTTTTTCCGCTGGCGTAGACACACTTCACTAGACCTTTGCTACACCACTGCTTAGGGACGAAATTTGAGTAATATAATGATTGATTTTATTAGAATTATTTAATCACTACTTGAAATTAAATATTGACACTGATGACTTTATAGATGCATTTATTTGAGAAAAACTCGAAAATTTATTTTTAATTATAAAAAAATATTGTGTTTATCTAAACTTTAGATTATAATATTTACTAAATGTTTATTGTTATTTAAATTATAATTTTGCATATTTTAAATTTGTCTATGGCGAACTCATAATGATTAGAACTTACCTTTAATCTTCATGGGCTAACTTTACAACAAGTATACAAGTGAAATGGGTGCATTAGTATACGTATTATATTTTCCTCATTATATGCCTATATTATTATTATCTTTAAATGTGTTAATTAAGCTCTGTGGATATTATTAGATATTAATATCCTTTTGTAAACAGATATTTTATCTAAATAACAGTCGATGACTGCGTTATTTATTTTTGTTTTCATATACCTACCTCATTTATTTCCGGTACTTTATTCAGATTCTTGATTTCAGAACAATCAATCTTGGTATAGTGGCTAATAAATTAATTTATAGAGTAGGTACACGAGCACTTCAATATCTATTATGACGTTGACGTATACCTAATGCCAACAAAGTGTATATATGAACTATGTAATAATATATCCCTGTAATACTAGGTAATTATCATACAAGTACAGTTCTCGTCTTTGTTTCATTAAATTTCCGATAGGTTAATTGAGGTATGATTCATGTCATGTGTTGTGGGCTTGGATTTTAATTAACTAGGAAATCAGTCTTATTTTACAAATCTGACTTAAATACGTGTTCTCTAAATAGGGTTCTCTGCAGTAAATACCATTCGAGGAGAATGTACATATTTTCTCTTTCATTTATTCCACATTTAATAAGTACGTTATCGAATTAAAGTACCTAATTAAAGCACACATTTCTCAGTATATCTCCGTACTAAAAAATTAAACTACCTACTAAATGTTATTCATAATTTCATAAACTCATTTTCACTAAATAAAGTTAAAAACTTTGATTGACCTAGCAAAGTTTTGCATTATATTTTCAGACGTTAAACGCATTGTCTAATAGTTATATTGTTTTACAGAAACGAAGATCTCAATCTAGCATCAGTTACCATGGTCGTAGCAGAATAAATTTTTAATAATTTATAATGTCAAAATTCAGTTCATAAATTCTACACGTTTATAATTTACGAAGATACATTTAAATCAATACAGGTAATTTACAGAAAAATAAATAAACACAAATTTGTAAAACATATTGATATTTCTTCAGAATGTCAGAAAGCGAAAGGAAAAAAAAATCACAATGCATCGATGTTTGGGAGGAAGCCGGCTCAGAATTCTACCAAGAAAGCTATCCGGGCATGGAAGCAGATTTAGAAGCATTCCAAAAAAATCCAAATAAGCTTTCTACTTTGTTACCTAGCAACAAAACAAGAACAGGTAGATGAAACTTTAAATTTATTTTACACATTTAATTAAATTAATTAATTAAATTTAATTTAATTAAATAAAGGCTTGTATCATAGTTATTGTTTGAATTTTAAATTATTTAATGTATGAGTTGATTTGGTTTAATATTTATATTTTAAATTATGAAGAGTATAAGTTATACCCACAGTTCAAAAATAAATAACTCGGGGTTATACATTTTTATTTGTTTTGTTAGCTAGGAAAAAAATCAATAATGGAACTGTGTGCTATCAAGCTACAGCAACCTTAAAACCAGTTGAATATGGAACGTTGTGCCAAAACACTATGGGTTGTAATAATGAAATTCAAATCTCTTTAATGCCTGATTTGTCAGGTAATTGAACTGTGTAATCATATTAATTAATATTAACTAATTCTTTAATTGTAATTTTTCTATAGAGAATTTATCTAACGAAGAACTTGTGTGGGAAGAAATCATGAAAATTAAGACAATGCCAATTAGTATGGCGCACAAGAAAGAATTAAAAGCAAAACTAAAAGTAAGTTGTACCTTGTTATACGTGCAATATCTGCGTGTAAAATTTGAAACGAAATTTATTTAAAAATTATTTCTTGTTCGGGTACGGGAGGCAAGTTGTGTTATTCAAAAATATTTTTTTAATTTTCATTATAAGTTAAAAATTATAGAAATTAATTAGGGTGCACTATTTTTCTTCTAATTTTTTTTTCCTGTTCTCAGTTAATAATGGAATATAAAACTGGCTGAGTACAAAATATTTTTTTTCTGTAATATTAATAAACTTTATAGTTTTTAAATAAAATTATCTTTTATAAACTAAAGCTCCACTCATAATCGTTTTATTGAAGAAGTAATATATAATTTCTTTAAAATTTAACACACCTACTGAAGTATGTCCGGTTTTTTAATTTTGTTGTTTGACCATGTATTCAGTTGTACAGGCTTTCACAAAATTAATTTATATTTGCGTTTTATGTCAAATGTCTCGTAATCGATATTTGATTTTTTTACAATAATCTTTTTCGATATTAAATATATTTATTTTTGTTTTCAGAGTGCCGATGCTTTTAGACTGCAAGGCCTTCAGCAGCTCAAATGGCAAAAACGTAAATTTTGTATTTGCTTAAAAAAGAAATGGAAAGAATTCTATAACATGTTTCATTTGTGGGGTTCGAGTTTAAGAAAAATCGAAGGCCACTGTGGCACCGGCGTAGTGGAGCTCTTCCTATTTATAAAACTGTTAATTTATTTGAACGCCTTCACGATGGTTGTGATTTTTGTTTTATTAATATTTCCTTCAGTTTATTGGGTTGAAATAAAGGACGGAAACACTGCAGACCTCTGGAACGAATGCGGGTCGAGTAACGAGAGTGCTTCCATCGAGTGTTGTAGTGCTATTTACGAAAACACCACTAGGATAGCCAACCCCCGGCTTACCGTGCACTACGCCATGGACGTCATTCAAGGCACCGGTTGGGTCGAGTCCACGCCGATGTATTACAATTACTACCCGAATCAGCGTTTTCTCGTCGGCCAGTTGTTCACCTATCACATACCGTTGGCGTACGTGATTTCTACCATTAGTTGTTTCGTTTTGTTTTTTTTGATTATTGTTAGGAAATCCATAAGAGGTTTCAAGCAGAGAATGGTCGAGACCCAAGTGCAGTATTATCTGTACTCCAACAGCATATTCATCGGCTGGGACTTTTGCATCAACAACAAAATGTCGGCCGTGTTGAAACAAAAAGCGATTTTCGACGAGCTGCGGTCGTTTCTGATGGCAGACCGGCCGAAGTCGGAGCACAGGAATCGGCACAAACACGTGAACACGGTGCTCGTCAGAACGCTCGTCTCGGCCCTGATTGTCGCGTTGATCGGGTCATCGTGTTTCTCCGTGTACCTGATCTTCTACTATTCCATCAGGTGGCTGCAGAGCGAGCAAACGACATTCGTGTGGGCGTTCCTGTTGGAGTTCGCCACGCCGGTGGCCGTCACGTTCTACAACATCGTGTTGCCGGTCGTTTTCGACGTCCTGCTGAAGTTCGAGAACCGGTCCGCGTACCAGGAGACGCGACTGTGCGTGATACGGATCATATGCGTGCGGCTGTCGCTGTTGGCCGTGATGTCTGGCTCCGTGTACAAGCTCATCAACTGCGTGCGCGAGAAGTCGCAGTGCGCGAGCGCGCTGTGCGGCTCGCCGCTGTGCTGGGAAACATACGTGGGCAAGATGGCGTACAAGCTGCTGATCGTGGACGTGGCGTGCAAGATCGGCATCACCGTATTGGTCAGTTGCCCGCGCAGCATACTGATCCGGCACTTCCGGGATAAGAACCTGTTTCAGGCGATGTGCAAGCAGGAGCTGAACCTGGCCACGCACGTGGTGGACGTGATCTACGTGCAGATAATCGTGTGGCTGGGCGCGTTCTACGTACCGCCGATGCCCGCCCTGGGCGCCGTCTCGCTGGTGCTCATGTTCTATATCAAACGGTTCTCGTGCATCGTCAACTACAGCCTGGCGCAGAAGGTGTACAGCCCGTCGCGCACGCACACCACCATCATGTCCATGCTGCTCGTCGCGTACGCCCTGTGCGCGTCCGCGTGGCTTACGGTTGTCTCCAAGATCACGCCGTCCCGGTCGTGCGGCCCGTTCAAGGGTCTGCCGTCCGTCTGGCGGGTGCTCGCGGACCACATGCGCGCCGTGCCGCCATGGACCGTGACCGGCTACGAGTACCTGACCAGCGTCAACTTCACCGTCCCATCCATCGTCACGCTGCTGTGCGTCGTCTACTACTATCGCGTGACGACGGGGTCCAACAAGAAGATGATCGCGGTGCTGCGCAAGCAACTGGTGCTGGAGGGCCACGACAAGCAGTTTCTGTTGAACCGGTTGAGCGCGTTCATAAAGCAACAGGACAAGCGTCGCAAGGCCGCGGACCACAACGGCGGCGGGGAAATCGACGTGCTGCTCTCTCGATGATTCGGCTCGCACGAGTTGAATGTTTAAAATTCTTTCGACTAGAAATTGTGCGCAAAACTGTTTACTTTTTCACGGTGCTCATTGAGATAATGTTCTATTGTAATTATCATATTATAATATTATGAAATGATTTTATGGATTTAATAATTAAAATATTAAAATAAAAATTATTTTTCTCAAAGTTCACAACCAACACCTGTCTACAGCAGACGATAGTAATGAAACGGATATCGTTTTGTCGTTACCACCTACGTCCTCTGTCAATAGACATTTATTTTATCAAATATTTGGCCATTTCGGTTTTAAATTCGTGTATTTTAATACGCATACCTAGTACCTAATACTGTTGTGAAACTCATATTCAAATTTTAATGTTGTGATTATTCTTAATGATTACTGATTTTTGAATTTAAAGCGTATATTATAACATTATATCTATTGTATTTATATAAAATTATTATTGTCATGTAAAATTTCGATTGCATTTTTTTTTTTTTTGTGTTGAATCAAATATGTTTTGTTTTATTTCCCCTTAAATAAACAACAAATTACGGCTCCGAATAGATATTTTCATTATATTTTATGTATCTTTGATATTTTAAAATGTTAGTATTTATGTCTTCTTAAAATATATTTCATAAGTTTTCCGTTGAAATAACTTTATAAATTAGTATTCTAAGTGAGATTTACACTAAGTCAAACTCAAAATCATTAATAAAAAATATATTTAAATCCAAAAATATATTTTAATTATATTCGTATTTATGAGGTATATAATTTGAATTTTGATGTCTATTTTTTTAAGTTTTAATCTAAATTTACATATACAATTTGGGTGATATTTTTTGGACTGTCTTCCTAAATATTTGGTTTTGTGTTCTATTATTATATTTTTTTTATTATAGTTTGTATATTTAAAACAAATATTGTAATGTGTTGAAAAAATAAAAAATGTGCTCACATACACACGTCACACACACACGTCACACACACACACACACACACACACACACACACACACACACACACACACACACACACGCCCATGCACAAATCGATGGGAATTGCTTAATATTGTCATACGTCTCTCTTATTTTTATGTATGATGTCTACGATAAATGCAGCTCTATAGCCAATTTACCAAATTAAGATATTTAATTGTTTACGAGACCATGTTTTATTTAGTTATTTTATGTTAAGTATATGTTCTCATATTAATGTATTTTTTTTTCTTATGAAATTAACAATTATTTAGGTATATATTTATATATAAAAATAATAATTTGGTGAATTTAAATTTCAAATATTCTTTAGTTTTGTAATTTTTTTTTGACAAGAATGGTTTACACAAAACCAAGTGTTACGTGAAAATTAAATTCATTTAATTAAACATACTTTAATGTACCAACCTAATATCTATACACATATTATACATACCTTTATATGTATTTTAACAATCATCCACTAGATATCAACTACAAATGAATTCATATAAACATTGTAATGTATTGTATGAACATTAATACAAAAAATTGCCTTTTAAGCAAAACATATATATATATATTTCAAAATGTATCTATTAATTATTTTGAGCTGTAATAATATATCTACGTCAGAATTAAATACTTGCAATTAAGGAACTTGATAATATAACTTGATGATAAAAATACATTTAAAAACAGTAAAAATACTCAATACCCATTAATATAAAATTTCAAGCATTTTATATGACCAATTAGTGAATGTAAAATATAAACGATGATGTCATAAAAATAATAATAGGTTTCAATAACTCATCGAGTGTCTGAAATCGTTGAGTAGAACCTTTCTTAAAAATAATTTAAATATCTATGAAAAAAATCACGTAAAATAGATGTCGGTAAAGATTATAATTTTTGTTCAATTGTCTATTAATATAATAGGAGTTTCATAACACTTCCGATATACTGTTTAAAAAGTAAAACATTTTACACTCTAATACAGTGGCGTGTGCAGGATTTTTCAATGGGAGGGACCTTAAAAAAATTCTAACATAATAAAATATATGTCTGTTTTCATTAATAATCTAAATTACAATGAAAAATGTACTACTCTTTATTCACTCGTCGTCATCAATAAATATGAAAAAAATACATGGAATGTATTATTTTTATTGCAATAAATAATACTTAGACAAATTATTGATATTTGGAATTAAATACAAAAGTATTGAGTGTAATTTAAATTACTTATTAAATTAATAATAACATATCGAGCATAATTTAAATAAAACTGCATAAGATCATGAAAGAAAAAATTATTATTTATGTGATAATAATGTGTTCGATCGAAATTCTATCTTTATAACCTTATGAAAATTGATTTGAATTAAAATTTTTAAAATTTTTTCCAATACTGTGAATTGTTTATTTTATAAAATATATGCTGTTAGTAAATTGAATCTCATAATATCAAGAATCAAAAATATTAGTTAAACTCGAATAACACCAATTTTTTCAGTATATTCTATATTAATGCTTAAAGTGGTCAATTTATTTTTGAAAATGTATTTAAAATTTGTAATTTTATATAGAAGAAAAGTTAAGCAAGTTAATTTTCTAGAGCTATTTTTTTTTGAATTTAGATTAAATAATTATGATTATTGATTAATGCAAATCTAATTTACTGCATGTATTACCAATTAGGTACCATTTTGTACTCAAATTGTATGTATTTTCTCTATACTTTGAAAAACAATGAAGAATTTGTTTTTCTTCCTAAAGTCCTACCTAAATGAAATTTTATGCCTAATAAATGGTTAGAAAAGTTATACTACTTAAAAAAGTGATTTCATAGATAAAAAATAAAATTTACTTCACCTTACTCAAAATCTAAAAGTTAAATTATTTTAAGTCTAAAAGCTAACATTGTAATATTTTGTTATGTCCAGTACAATATTTGCATCTGTCTTGGCGATCACTACATAAATCTAATTAAACTAATCTAATACCAATTTAAAATAACCAATAAAATATGAAGTAATTTACTAAAATTTAAATCCAATATAATTATACAAAATAAAAAAAAATTGGGAGGCTTTGCCTCCCTGACTCCTCCACTATACATTAGTGCTCATTCATATATGCTATACAAAAGATTCATTAAGTACATACAGTACATTTACAATTTTGGGAAAATCTTTTTTTTCGATTTGTATTATAAGACCTTTAAATGTCAAAACACTGAAAAACTGGTTAATTTACATGAATTTTTCTGTTAAATATGCACAACAAGGAATATTTTTGTTTGGGTTTTAGAATTGTACCAACTTCACCTCCGCACCCCCATAAGACATAAAATATACTAATATACAAATAATATACACATACATTTATTAACTAGTGAATTTATTAATTGAAATATTATAATTTATGAATAATAAGTTAAAATTAAATTAGTTGTAATTAAATAGTAAAACAAATTATTAATTAAATTAATACTTTAAATTATAAATGATCATACATTTTAAAGTACAAAAGTTAAAATATGATATAGTTATTTATCAGAAAGTTTTACTTATTAGAGTAAAAACTAATAATAGAACTATGAATACTAATTCATTGATCGATTTTTTACTACGAAATTTATTTTGTTAATTTATTAATAAATTATTGAAAATTTTTTTACTTAGATAAAAATAAATAATAAGCTACATTTTATCTGGATAAAAAAAAAAAAAGAAAACTTTTTTAAAACTACAAACAAATATACCAAGTGGAATCTATTGAATATATTTACTTTAGTAATTAAAATAAATGATAATTAATGGTATAAAGAGCACCCAGAAGCGGTAAGGGGTAAAGCACATTTATTCCTCCCTAAAAAAAGTATTTAAACTTTTATTGTTGTTCAAACAAATACTTAATATTTTCATTTTGACTTACGCATAGGTTTTTAGATTCTGAACGAAGTGAAGAAGTTAGTGTTTTAACAATGATGTTTATTATTTTTTTTTTTTCTGTGTACAACTTTTTGTATGAAAATACTTGTCCAAAAGTTTCGATCAGTAACTTTTTGAAACCGGATTTGCCTCTAGATTGTACTTTAAAGAGATAATTTTTTGAATTTCTCAATTGTTCAATTTTTTTTTTTTTGGAAAAAACTACCCAAAATTTGACAAAAACGACTCGGGAACCATCATTTTTTGATCCGAACTATATGAAAATTTAAACATAGATAAAAAATAATATATAAAAGATTTTAGCGCAAGAAAATTTTGGACATTTTTCTAACATATATTTTTTATATTATTAACTTTTTTCGTTCGGAATCGTTTTATTGAAGAAATTATTTATTGTTTCTTTAAAATTCAATACACCTGTCAAGAGAATCCCACCTGACATGCGAAGAACACCCCGACGAGCGAAGTACACACATCGTGCGAAGTATGTCCGACTTTTTTTTAGATTATTAAGTATTTGAGCCGTAATTTCAACTATTTCGCCGCAGAATATCCTTAAAAAAAAAAGTTATGGAAAACATGGCTTTGATAGTAAGTTGAAGATATTAAAAAAAAAAATTCAAACTTTAGTTATTTTGCATTACTTAAAAAAAAAAAATGGTTTATTAAGAAATGATTTATCGACACCCCGACAAGTGAAATACAAATTTTTTTTACAAGTAAGTTTATAGGCAGGGCTTCAAAACGTTTTGACAACGTTATGATTTTAACAATAAACTATTCATAAATCGGTTGAAATTAATAACGGAAAACGTAACAATAAACGATTAAATAAGATTTAGTAAAATGTATAACTTAACAGCAAATTATAAAAGACTGAAATGTAAAACGGGTAACATAACACAAACATGAAACAATAAACAAATACATCGACAATTGGAAAAAAGTAAATGAAAACGGTATATAACAATTTTTCAGTAATTATTTAATATTTTAGGAACAAAATGCCAACTTTCGAAAAATCACATTGCAAATATTTTAGTGTGAGAAAATTTTCACGGACGAATAATTAAAAATTTTATAAGAATTTATTGAAAAAGAAATTGGAAAACTTCCCTTAAATATTGAATACTATAAACAAAAATAAACATTGATTTCTTTGTTACTAATTAATAATGTTGGACTATTACTGGACATATTTTAAAATAATTTAGTGTAGGTATTTTATTCGTTTAATAGGTAACCTATTATTGGAAAAAAAAATCAATTCTATAAAAGTTCAAAACCTAGAGATTCCTATAAATAGACTAAAATTCCAATTACGCTAATTATTGAGAGGTTGGCCATTTATTAATATATAAAAATAGATTTTTATTGAGATATTTATCAGTTAACCCCTAATGCACACACACACACACACGTACGCACACAAATATTGAATACCTAAAGGTGCGTCCACACTAGCGTAACAAAACGGCGAACTGTTCGATTAAATGTTCGACGAACAGTTTGACAAACTATTCGCCGAACAACCAAGATGTATGTACGTATGTTCGCATGTCCGTGTTCGCTTGTTTTCCGTATAGATAAAAAAAATAAATAATAAACTTCATAACTTTTCTATCCGAAAATATCTTATTCTATCTGAATATAGACGTTAATCATGTCGCTTAATTTCTATATATTTCAATGAGCTTGAGAGTATTTTGTTTAGTCCAATCCGCCATAATTACAAATATAAGTAAGTATAATAATAAAAATTAAATATTCTGTACAGAGAAATAATTATGACAAAGCTTCACGGGCTGTGTGTAGCCAACTAAACTACTGTAAACTAATAAATACAAAAATAACTAGAAAAATAATATTATATTGAAAAATATTTTATTTTCGTGTGTTCGTACAAATGTTTGTAGAT
Source organism: Stegophylla sp. TES_Ste_2020 (assembly GCA_025469315.1). Classification (NCBI taxonomy): domain Eukaryota; kingdom Metazoa; phylum Arthropoda; class Insecta; order Hemiptera; family Aphididae; genus Stegophylla; species Stegophylla sp. TES_Ste_2020. Next base: position 11,325 of record JAIPRM010011492.1, read on the forward strand.
ACGTCCATACACGTCGCAACATGTTCGCGTAACATCCTTTGATGTTACGCCGAAATACCGACAACTAGCGGATCGCAGGTTTGTTTGTTAGAATGTTACAAGTTCGTCGATTTGTTACACATGAACTTTGTTCGCGAACACAGTTCGACGTTTTGTTACGCTAGTGTGGACGCACCTTTAGGAATGATTGATATTTTGGAAATAGGTTGATAATTTAAAACAGATGAACGATCTCCTTTTTTAAAGAGCACGGAAACATAAACTATTTTAAAATTAAACGGGAAAATTCCTGGGGATAACGATTGTTCGAATAAGTAGTGAATTGGATATGATAATATAAAACGGCGATTTTACAGAAATTTTGGAGATATGTTATCTGGACCTAGACATAAATTAATGTCTAAAATTTTTAAATTCGTTAAATACATCCATTAGAGAAATATGAATATTGCCAATGTTAGGTATTTAATTAGGAAAGTTATGTGTGAAATTTGGATTAAATTAAATTATTTACGATTAAAAAACACAGACTAGACGACGAGCTGCAGTCAATCGACGGCCTATGAACAAGAGACTAGAGAGAATCTCTACAGTCAGGCGTCGATAAGTTCATGCGTGCGTGACCGATTGTTGTTTCCGAGATAATTATATAATCTCTAAATATATTATTCGATAATGTTTTAAAAATACCCAAAACCCAAAAGATAATAAACCAATATTCATTATAAAATAATGAATAACGATCAACTTAGTACAGTGGAACCACGACAAGTCGAACGTCTATAAGTAAATATATAAATAACTGCATTTCAATTTTAGTGCCTTTCTAGGCCAATTGTCTGTAAGCTACAAAAATTTTAAAATGAGATTAATGTATCAAAATATTTGTTTTTTTAAGACGCATCTATTTGTTCCTTAGAAAAATACCGTATAGTTCATAAAAACATGTGGTCAAACATATTATAGGTATTTGGGATCCGTTCAAAATCCCAACAGATCAAAATCCCGACAAATTAAATTTCTGAAGGTTTAATTGAAAAGAATTTTTATTATCTTAACTTTTCATCTCATTGAAACATGAAGAAAAAGCATGTTTGTAATAGAAATACGTTTGTTTAATTAATACATTTATTTGTACAAAAATTTTAATAAGCACATGTAAAATATAACTTATAAAATATAATTGTGTTTATATAGAAATATTATGAGTTAAACTACGTAAAAAATCAATTATGTTACGGTTGATATTTTTTATCCTCCTTTTTGTGAAGAAATGATTTCACAAACTTCGCCCATTTTTAGTAATTATCACTCTATATTACTCTTGAATAGCTTTACGAAAACTGAACGGACGATAACAATGTATAAATTCATCTGCACATTTATTTTATTTCTCAAAAGTCATACAAATTTTATAAGTTTTAACATGCGATTATCAATTATCAAGGTATTATATCTCGATATTGTGTACTGCAAATTGATTACACGCGAAATTAATGTCTAATTTGACCGGTCGCTTAGATCACGACAATATTTTAT
>JAIPRM010011493.1:0-12862 GCA_025469315.1 Stegophylla sp. TES_Ste_2020
AAGGAGAGGGGAGAGATAGAGAGGGAGAGTGTGAAAATAAAATTGCATTTTACGAGCGACGACGACGGGGCATGGGTCGATACGTTTGTAATCGCTTGCGGTATTTTTAGAAAAAAAAAAAAAAAATCTCAGGATTTTATAGTTTGCGCCTGCAGCGGTTCTTAACCTTTTGTAAATCACCACGGACCCCTAATGAAAGATTTTTAGAACTCACGGACCCCCTTACCAATTTTTTTTCCAACACTTTTTTTTTTTTTTTTACAGAACATTTCATGATATCACTACCAAAAATTATTGTAATTATTTTATATTAAAAATCACACGACATAACATGCACATTTGTAATTATTTTTATTACACTTAATTTTTCAAAAAAAAGTAATACGAATTATTTTATTTTTAATTAATTAATTTTTTTTTTTTTTGTTAAGACCCTCGATATGAGTATCGCAGACCCCTAGGGGGTTCACAGGTTAAGAACCGCTGGTTTACATGAAATACAAGAGATTTTTCATTTGCCCGTTAGCGACTGTCGTTCGGATAGAAATTATAGTTCGTATCGAAAGAGACTCACCATTATTATTATTATTATTGCATTACACGAGGCGTCCCAGTACGATTTGATAAATGCAATGACTTTTGTTTTTTATTTCAGTAATTTCTAACTTTTTTTCTATTGTTAGTATTATTATTAGTACAGCCATAATGTGTTTTTTTTTGATTCTTAATTTCTAAATTTGAAATTGCATACTACGGCTTTAGAAAATATTCAAAATAATCATTATGTAAACTCGATTTTCACAGAAAAAAATTTGTGGTAAAATTACTGATCATTTATTTTTTATGATTTTTAAACTTTTTGAAAACGTAAATCGATTGACACACAATCACACATAATCATTTAAGATTGAACATTATGCACATTAAAATTCACATTTTCAAAAAGTTTAAATAATCATTAAATATAAATAACCAAACCTAAATGAGTCATTTCACCACAATTATTTTTTTTTTATTATTCAGTTTCCAAATGGCTGTTTTGAATTTTTTCTAAAATTTCAAATTTGAAAATTTGGGCCTTAAAAATGTAAATTAAATAAAAGTTATAAATTATTATAGAACAAAAGTTTTTGCACTTGTCAAATCGTTAATCAAACTTGAATTAAAACTCGAAATTCGACACAGTATTTTTAAATGGTTCAAAAAGAAATAACAACTTAAAATTATACGAGGCGATTATATGAGTGTCTATCTAGTGTCAATCTAGGTAATCAGTAGTTATCAATCTACTTAATATTGATGTCTGGAACTCGAAACGACCCTCAACGATAAAATAACATAGACCACCTGCTGGGGCTGTTGAGGTTATATCCGATACACCCACTTGTTATATAGTACTTCAAGGTTAAAACTGCGGAACTCCGTATCAGCAGCTGCTGTTACGACGATTAATTATTATTTATTGTATACAATATTATGCTATTATAACGCACTCGTGATCGGCGGAAATCCTAAGACATAATTTTTTATTTTTTTTCGAAATAAAAACATCGATGCAGTAGCGTAGCTGAAGCTCCACTAAGGGGAGGGGGCGATTTGTAAATTATTCTTTGCCAAAAATATTTTTTCATCGTTCTTATAATAGAACAACGCTCGTTTTCTTTGCCGTTCAATTTTTTGACAATAATCGAGCTTAAGGTCTCCTCAAGCTATTATTAAATAAACCATAGAACCATGTCATATTCATGAAATTGTTAATATATATAACTCGTTTTTGTGTAAAAATTCGTAATTAAATGACAAAAAAAAAAAAGAAAAGAATTTGATAGTATACATCTATTATCATAATATATAATTTATAAATAAAACAGGTATTTCATAAAAAATAATGTAAAATAAAATTTGTTTAAATCTTGTTACTAAAAAAAAAAAAATCATTGTTGTTGTCAATGACAAATTGAACAAATTTCAACGAGTGTTTCATAATTTCGCTCAAAACAAAATTTTTAATTAAGTAACTAATTCACTCGTATTATTTGCAACATTATCAAAGTATGTAAATAGTTACAGTAAAATGAAAAATTAAAATTAAAAAAAAAAAAAAAAAACAAAGATCCACCCATCGCCGCCCTCCCCTCAAATAGGCCACTGCATCGACGATGTCGACGGTGAATTTATGATTTGGCGATTTTGAAATGAAAGTAAAACACACTTTCATCATTGCTTTTTCGTCGAACGCTCGCGAAATAGATAATTTATATCAAATGTGTTCTACGCCGCCGTCGCGTGTAAACCAGTCGGGGAGGGGGGGGTGGCGAAGCAAAGCGTTGTGTTCGGCTCCGCGACAGAGTTCCCGAAATTTCGATCGCCAAGGCCATCCCCCCCTCCCACGTCACGTTTTGACGGAGTATCGAATTATATAATTAAATTTCAAACTTTGCGTATGCGATTTTTAAGCGCGCGGCGCGGGCATTCCGTTAACAATTCCAAAACCGTGTAGCAATGCACGACGGGCAACGGGTGCCACGCTTTAGAAGCCACTCCCTGAAAATATTCAATTGTATTTTCTTTTTTTCGCGAAATTCGGAATCGAAATCACATTCAAACGGGGGCTTTTTCATTTTATTCATGAAGTGAACGTACGATAATACAGTATATATTTATATACGTATAAATACAAGCAGATAAAATGTATATTTTATTTAAATGCGATTCCGTAGAAATCCGAGCCCTGCAGTCGTCGTAGTCGTCACTGATACACTGCATGCCCCGGTACGCCCTGTACACTTAAACGTTGTCAAAAGCGGTCGAAGGGCTGTGACGACGGTTTTAAGGGGGAGGTGATCGCCAGTCCGTCGGAGTTTTTTACTTTTTGAATGTCACTTGTATGTCAATAACAGAGAATTTTTTTTTTTATTATTATTATTATTACGGTTTTGAGAGGGCGGGGGGAGGGAAAGGCTTGACATTTTTATTCCCTCTTACGCGTACGTCGGAACCGGGGGGAGGTCAAGAGGGACAGCCATCACCAGGATATTGAGGATATAAAGAGTATTTTTCACCTCTTCTTCCCCGAAGTATGGGCGCACGAGATAAATATTTTTATTCTACGGTAATAATCATTTTATATTATATATTCACTATGTATTGCAAATTATTGAATTCGGAGAAATATCTAAATTGGATATGTGTAATTTCGGTAATAAAAATACATTTAGGGGAGGTGAAATTATACGGACAAAAAACAACAAAATTTTTATACTAATTTCAGACCTGTAATACACAACACAAAGTAATTTATTTCCGCCATTTTGCTATCCTTCAGTAATCCGTACGAGCACGTGCACGTAATTATTTAATAACACTGTACAAGGGCGTCGATATCGCGCGATTAAACTCCCCAAATCCTAGATTTCCCCCTCTCCAAATATTTTCTATATACTATATTTCTATTAGATATTTTTCTATTTATCATTTTCAACAAATCACGTCCTCGGTGCACTCGGTTTTCACAAACAGGACGTCCACTTCGAAACACGTGTCTGCAAATTATTACGTTTCGAATAACAACTCGAAGGATTTATTCCGCAACTAGTATGATGCAGTCAGTGTTTTCCATTATCTTTCTCGTCGTTCTACCAGCTCCGGCGGCGGCGGACGTGCGGTTCGGGTTTCGTTCCGCGTGAGGAGAAAAGTGATTTTAGGGAAATAACACGGGAACGTTTCAATAAACGGAAAGACGCGCAGTGTTGTTGTTGTTGGCAATCGGTTAAACGGATCGGAAGTCGGTGATAACGAAGAGGACGCGGGGGTTCTCGACGGCGGTAGCCTATTATATTACGTAGCCACTGCAGAGCAGTAACAATAATCTCGCCACCACCACCACCACCACCGCCTCGTCAGAAGAAGATTGGACGTGGTGAAGTTAAGGGATGCTAGAACGATTTTCGTGTTCGCGGACCCGCGTGAGACGAATCCGGAAGCCACAACCGACTGCTTAAACGTTGAGTTTTAATTACAAATAAATGGTGGTTTCACTAAGCACGTTTATCGCCATTTTAAAAAAACGGAAAATTTTGAAATTTTTCATTTAAACGCTCAACTCGCTATAAAAACTATGTTTTCGATTATTTATTTTTCTTGGTGTCCTGTGGTGATACAAATATTTTTTTATCAAATGGCACTCCCCCCCCCACCAATTTTAATTCTAATTTAATGCGTCGTGTAAAAATATTCCCTTCGAATTTTCTACCACAGCAATTTATAGCCCCTTGAATCATTTGTCCCTAAAAAGATAGTTTTCGAGTCTTTTTGTAAAATTTTGGGAAGTTATACCGAAATTTTGAGAAAACTATTGAAAAAAGACTCATTAAAAGTACCATTTAGAGGCTATTTGTGATTCAAAAAGTTGCCGATTGAAATTTCTGGACTTAGAAACTTTATGAAAACGACTACACATAAAAAACAAAATGACTAAAATAAAAAAAAAAAAAACAATAAATTATATTTATAGTCCAATTAAATAACAAAATGTTTTAATTGACATTTGGCTATTACATTACCAAATCCGGAATTTTTATTTATTTTTTTTTCTAAACCAAATCTGAACTCCTAAAATTTCTAAGATCCCCAGATTTTAGGCTTGCTTGCGTTCAAAAACATACTGTCAACCAGAACGTATTTTATCTGCAGGGCCCATCCGTCTTTAGAATTTCGACATTTCAACTACTCCGCCGCCGCACTCGCAGCGCGAAACACCAGCCAGATGCTTTTACTGTAGTTCCGTGGAATATAACACCGGCCGTCGTATAAATCGCGTTATCCGATTACCTAGAATTGAAGCAAAGTACGAACTTGTCTTACAAATCCAAAGTTATGAGTACACCAGCAGCTAATAAAGTGAAACTTAACACGTTGCCAAGACGATTATCTTCCCCCCCCACCCCCGATGGCCGTCTGTTTCGGATAATATAAACGCGACATTATTCGCAGTAACTGTAGGCAACCGAATTATTGTTATCTCCGAGTTTCGAAGCTCGATAATAATTGTTGTCATATTATAATAACAACCCGAAGAACAGGTGGAGAGTTATGTGCGTTACGAAAATTTTCTTTCCATTGATTTTGAATTGAAAATGGGCTTTTTTTTTTTTTTTTTGCAAAAGCTAGGAAATATTAAAAGACACATTTTGTGAATATTATTTTTAAAAGTTTTAACTTTTTTTTTTGTGAGCATGCGCAATAGAAGTTGCAATTTTTTTTTAAATACCTATACACGTATTTAGCTCTTTATACGATATAAGTGCATATTCCGGTTATATTTGAATTTTAAGTGCATATTTCACATATTTTTCGATTATTTAATTTGAGTTTTCTTTGTATTGGAAAATTTTTCAACTGAATACTTGAAGAGATTGAATATTATTTGAGATATTTTTATTTGTTTAAATGTAAACCTAAAAAATATAAAAAAGATAAAAAAAAAAAAAAAGATTCATAAAAAATAGAAGAAGCATTAATAATAATACACATTGCAATACATTATGCAATACAATTTTTAAATATTTTGAGTTTTTACCAGTAAGATTAATGTTTTATAAGAGATTATTTTAGCAATTTCGTAAATATTTTTAGAGCATAGATGCGTGCATATTTTAAGTTTTTTTTTTTTTTTTTTTTACAGCTAAAGGTCCCTTTACGCTCTATACATAATATATTTCGTTTTTTTTTTTTTCGTGCCATAAACCCTTTACGCCGTTACGCACCCCACTCGGTGTCCGATCGAATAGGGGTAGTTTCGTGTGCTTAAATTCCGGCATGAAATCGATTTCGGCACTTTTAAACGAACCACAATAACGTTCGGAGACAACGCGATGATCCGGTGACCGAAATGTACGGCGGCGGCGGCGGCGGCATTAACGACCTGTGGACGGGGACGTGATTCCGGAAAAATTGAATTCACCTCCACCACTGTACCGAGTTTTACGACGACAGACCAACCGTGGAAAATGCGCCGTTGTTTATCTCTCTCGTTTTAACACACCATTATAATACGTATATTGCACACGTATTGTTACCGTGTTCCATCCGCGACTGTTTGCCGGGTAAATAAACGAACGCGTTTTTACAACGTTCGCCGCCGCCGGTGCGATATCGAATCGTCGTTACCTTCGGACACAAAACACGGCCGTTATATTATTATAATAGTGATGGCCGTCACCAGGGATCGGGCTAGATCCCCGGCCCCGGTTTACGATGCCGGGACCGTGAAGCGCGGATCTGAGGGGAGGGCGATAAGAGCGATCGCCCCTCCCAAAAATTATAAAATTCATACTTAAAAAATGCTAAACGATGCGAGTAAAAACGTATGTTAATTTTATGTATATCTGATCTGTTTTTGTCTAATCGACCCCTCCAAATTGAGGTCCTGGATCCGCCACTAGGGGGCTGTCGGGATATATTTTAAGCATTAATCCCCAACCCTCCCCGGGATTGTGTCCCGAAATTCGGTACCTAAAAAATATACTCGTATTTCGGTAAGATTAATTATTTGTAGAAAACAAAATTATTTTTAACGTTTTTATTTTTGATATCTTCTTATACACAATAGGAGCTATAACGAAACGTTTGATTTTAAATATTTACTAAGGCTGTGAATTTGTAGGAAAGTGCATTGTTTTTTTTTTTTTTTTTGGTGATTGTGGAACATAGCTTTGTAAGCACATAATTTGAATAAATTTGAAAACTTCTTTTAATTTTAAATTTTTCAGGTGAATAGAATTATACAAAATACAAATTGAACCAACAATTTTTAAATAAACATATTTTTAAGCTTGTAAAATTTAATCTACTAATTTAGTAATGTATATATAATATCAATATAAAAATAAAACTCAAATTAAAACTATTTTAAGTACATTCTTTACTATAATTTTCGGCATTTTATACTGCTTTTTTTGCATTTTAATTGCATATTTCATTGCATTTTTTTTTTGATTTTAATGCATTTCTCAATGGTTTTTAGCGCATTAAATTCACAGCCCTAATAATTACATTATTAATATCGCGATTATTATTTTGGAAATATAAACGCGATTTTACAGTGCAATAAAATATTTAATTTTTAAATCACGCTATTAATATTCTCCGATTAATAATATGAACGCGGGAATAACAAAGCGTCTGTGTGTGTGTGTGTGTGTGTAAAACGATAGAATTATATTTTGAAATCCCGGGTTCGTTTAATACTGGTCCCAGGATCGAAAATCGGTCAGGATCTAGGGATGCCAGGACTATATTATAATCCTTATAGCCCCGGCACCGTTCGACCGACTTCACTGGAGGAGGAAACGCGGCGGCAAATAAACGGTGAACAACAACAACAATAGTATAACGTTTTGACCTTCTTTTTCGTTTCGTTTTTTTTTTTTTTTTCGACGAAAACGAAAAAGCGAAAACGTAAAATCGATAGCTCCTGCTAATAATACGCTGCTTTTCGCATTCCGTTCGGTCTCTCTAAATACGGTTAGTCGTCGAAAACGAGAGAAGTTAAAACGTCACTTGCCTTGCGTGGATATTTTATTTTCAATAATAATAAAAAAAAAAAAAACGACATAACACTTTGTTCGGGTGGCGTTACGTTTTCGTTCTGTGACAGATTTCCATTTGTCAAGATTAGAGGAGATAATATAATTTTAATACTACGCGATCGTTTTCGATTCGCGTCGTTTACATCTTACAGAGTCGGGTCGTCGACTTTCGACAAAATATCGACTCATTAAACTTGTCATTGTACAATGCCCTTTTTACAATAGTTTACTGAAAAATACATTTGTCATATTATTATTATTATAATTATTATTTTATATATACTCGCAAATACGACGGCCTTCGGAACGAATTCAAAAGAATCATTTGTACTCGTTAAAAATATTATTATTGCGTACGATCACGTTTTAAATGTTTTAATCACATCGTACGAATATAATTATTATTTTAGATTCGGAACGAAGTGAAAAAGCTAGTGTTCTTACGATGATGTTTATTTTATTTTTTCCGTGTATAACTTTTCGTATGGAAAACACTTGTCCAAAAAGTTTCGATCAGTGACTTTTGAAACCAGATTTACCTCTTGATGGTACTTTAGAGAGGTTATTTTTGGAAAAAAATTACCTAAAATTTGACAAAAACGACTCTGAAACCATTATTTTTTAATCCGAACTATATGCAAATTTAAACATACGTAGATAAAAAACAATATAAGAAAGATTTTGGCGCAGGAAAATTTTGAAAATGTGAAAAAAAAAATGTCTAACTTTTTTTTTTTCTCATTTATTTTTTTATATTATTAACTTTCTTCGTTCAGAATAGTTTTATTGAAGAAATTATTTATCGTTTCTTTAAAATTCAATACACCCGTCAAGAGAACCCCACCCATCGTGCGAAGTATGTCCAGCTTTTTTAATACTTAATATATTAAATGGCTGTAAAAATTTTTTCTGAAATACACTACTGTCTATGTTTCATTTTCAAAATGTTTTGATCAAAAAATTATGGTTTTTAAGTCTTTTTTGTCAAATTTTGTGTAGTTTTTCCAAAAAAAAAAAAAAAAAATTTAAGAATTGGGAAATTCAAAATTGACTAAACTTTTTAAGGTACCAACTAGAGGCAGACCAGGTTTCAAAAAATTGCTGATCGTAACTTTTGGACTAGCATTTCCATACGAAACATTTTTTACAAAAAAAAAATAATAATAAATCATTGTAAAAACACTAGCTTCTTTACTTCGTCCAGAATCTAAAAACTTAATATTTGTATAAATACAAAAACGTGAGTTAGTTCTTTATTTTACCCGGACTGGCCGGACTTATTTAGAACGTGGAGCTGTACTAATAAATTCTTCGTTTTTCGCACCTCAAATGAGAATTTAGCATTACTTATTTACCTATTTTACCTGAATTGTCTTTTAGAAAAGAATACAACTTCCAATTAGTAAACACGTAAATATAATTTATTGCAAACATTTATAATCAACAATCAATAGAATATAAATATAAATCAATAAATAATTTTGTTTATTTAGAAACAGTACCAAAGCAAAATATTATAAAATGCTGTAGTTAATCAAACTAAAAAAATATACCTCGGATTTAATGAACAAACCAGTAATACTGGTACATTAAATTCAGTGTTTGAATATAATATTAACAATAATCAGAAATCACTCCTAGAGTGCCCTACTAGCGCAGGCCCCCTCCCCCATCAATAAGTACTATAACAATATCTCTGAGTTGCATGGGCATAGTCAGTCTTAGATTATTAGATGGGCATAGTTTAACCAATGTTACAAGTAATAATGATAATAATTGTGATAAAGTAACTTTACTAGAAACCATGATTATTATTACAGATTTATACTGTTTTATAAAAACTCAACAACTAATTATTTTTATTAGCTTAAAACTGAAGATGAATATTAATTTGTAAAAAGCAATAGTTTGACCATAACTGTTCATAACTAGTTCAATTATAAGCACAAAATATTTCAATTTTTTAGATCCTAAATGAAGCAAAGAAGATAGTGTTTTTACAATGATGTTATTTTTTTTTTGTTAACACATTACTGTAAAGAAATACTTATCAAAAAGTTTTCCTCAGTAACTTTTTAAATCAGAATTTGTCTCTAGATGGTACTTTTAAAAGGATATTTTTCAAAATACTCAATATTTTCTTTTTTTAATTTGGTAAAAATATCACTACTAATAAAATCGCCTTAAAAAATCCTTTTTTAATCCACATAATATGAAAATTGAAATATAGGTAGGTAATGATATGAAAAATATTTTAGTGAAAGAATATATTAGATTCTACATGAAATGAAAAGAAACTAATGAATTTACATTGATGTTTATTTTTCTCCTCTTTTATGTACAGAAATACTTATCCAAAAGTTTTGACCTTTATCAACTTTTTGAATCAGAATAATTCAGCTCTTGATGTTACTTTAAAGGCCTTTTTTTTTTTTTTAGATTTGCAGCACAAATTATTTAATAACATCTAACATATTTACATAATATATTATTTTAATATATTAATGTATTTTAAACAGAATTTAGTGTTACATTGCAAATATTAAAACTCAATATAAATTTATAATCTATGTTATGATGTAAATTTTAAATGTATTTATAATATATTGTTATATCGGACTTTGTTCCCACAAAAATTCTCTTTTATATTTTTGATCGCCTTCACAACTTCTTGGACAAGTATATACAGCTAAAACACCAAAGTTGAAGGATTCTTTGCATGAAGTTTCTGGCAATTTCAAGTAATACAAAATTTGTGGCATAATCTGAAAATTAAATATATAGTAATAATTTATAATTTATATTAAATTAATTTTGGTTTAACATACTTGAAATTCAAAACTTCTTTGTTTGTTACAAAACTGACAAGGTGGAATATCATTAGGCCCAGGAATGCGTTTAGAACAAATCCATAATGGTAATCCTAATCGGTCATACCTAAGAATTTTTTATTTATTTAATTAATAATATGACAAAATTATTGTTAATTCAAATAATTAAATACAGTAAAAGGCAAACATTCCCAAACTGTGGGTCACAATTAAATTTTTTGTGGGTCGTATTTTAAGTTTTAGATTCTGACTCTAAGAACATTATTCTAAAAGGATTCAATTATTTCTCAATGAAAATTATAGAATATGATAATATATTACTTAACTCTTTAAATCAAACATAGTGTATACATTTCATATTAAATAAGTGACATAGTAGTTAGTAATTAACTAACTAGTTAGTAATAAAGACAGCTCACTGGACCTATTTTCAGAAAAAAGTTACTTCAAAATATAATACTATATACTACTGTATTAATTAAAAATAATATTTATGTAAAAATAAATTTTAACTTTGACAATTTTAACGATTTAAATATTTATACCTAAATATTTATGTAGACTTACATTTGAGATAACTTGTATACAATATCTATTAAGCAAGAAACTGGAAAAGTTATTGAATAAAAATAAAAATACATTTTAATTACATGGGTATTAATACATTTATGATATGTGTACACGAGATCACATGTGCACATGTTGGTTAATACCCAGTCAAAATCAGGAGCTCTAATAGGTATACATAAAAATTCAAACAACAATAATCACAAATAATTGCATATTAATAGAAATACTACACATGTAGAATACCTAATTATTTGTTGTGGAACTAAAGATATTGATTTTTTAAATTTTTCAAAATATTCATCATCTTTGTCACCACCATATGCCATTTCTAATAAAGCTTCATCTAAACCATTCATATCTATTTAAAACACATAAAAAGGATTATAACAATATTCTAAAAATTGGGTTGAATATGCATTACCTTGAAGTGACCCTTTTGGAATATTTGAGACATTAAAATGGTCACTATCATCACTTTCATCATCATCTTCGCTATTCAATGAACCTTCTGAACATTCATCTGATTCTTCATTAATTATATGTTCAGGTAACACCACAATTAACCTAAGTGTCATAAATTCCAACAGGTATAATATTTAAATACAAATATGTCCAATCAATAAAAATATGTAATCCATTACTTGTCTTTTAATTCTTTATTTAAATCAAAATTTTTATGATATAAACTGCAATAGAGATATTCATATTCACTTGTAGACTTGCATCCACATACCTAGAAATAAATATGCATAATATTTTGAAAAGACTCAAAATACATTTTAATTAAACCGATTTTCTATCCAATTTTATGATTTTTACGGTAAGTAATTGTACATTAATGTATTTTTAAAATAAGTAATGAATGTAATATAAGCATTACTACCCATTTGAAAAAGCTCCAAAATTTTGAAGAAAAAAAAACAGAAAATATTTAATGATTGAAATATTTAATAGGTATAGGTAATCTTATTTAAGTCATATTGAACATTATTTTATTATTACCTAATTAAAATATTCAGAGTGCAGCAACTAATATAAATACCTACATCAACTTTATATGAAAACATACTTTACACAATTTTATTCCCCATGCATCTGGTGTAATGTCTGGATCATTCGGGTCTGCTGGATCATCTGAATAGTAGTCATTTTTTTTGCGAAGCTGTGATCTTAAAACCAAAAAAGATCGTTCTCCTTTACATTCATTGCAATAGAACACATACAATGTTCGGTGGAAACAAGTACCATGAAAATCAATTTCATCAATCGGTGCATACAACTGACACAAGAAAACTAACGGAATATTACACTTCGAACAAATCAATTCGCTCGCTTCTGGAATATGTTTCAAATCCAACCAAGATGGTTTACCACCCACCTTCGATGGGAAAAATCGGCTAGTGAGCGTGAAAGGCTCTGCAATGTAATCTTTGTCAATAGTACCTAGCATAACTGACGACATAATCTATACAATTTTAATAAAACACTGATAATTACAAAATAAAGTATTTCTATTTAAAATATTATATGTATCAAATCAATATAAACATTTGCTATAAAAACCAAAAATTACTAACACAACTACAACATAATATAAGTAATAGTATTTACGCTGTGAACACGTGCATCTTTGCAAGTCAACTGATAAGGAATAAATTATTATCATAGTTGTTTTAGAGTGAACGGCACTTGACCAAAAATGATAAAGAATTCGAAAAGTGATAAAGATTTTAATTTGAAAAAAAAATGCCAACCATTGTCAGCAAAATTACCATACATTTTATTGATATTATTAAATAACAAGTTTTGATAAAAGTTATATTACTATATAATCTATATATTATTCCAATATCAAATATAGTTTTAAGTGGT
>JAIPRM010011494.1:0-12861 GCA_025469315.1 Stegophylla sp. TES_Ste_2020
AGAGGCAAATCCGGTTTCAAAAAGTTATTGATCGAATCTTTTAGACAAGTATTTCTATACAAAAAGTTGTACACAGAAAAAAAAATAAAGAAAAAAAAAATAAACATCATTGTAAAAACACTAGCTTCTTCACTTCGTTCAGAATCTAAAAAAAAAATATCCATATCGTGTTAAGTAAAGTTTTGTAGGGCCTCTAAAAGAGCAATATTTAATAAAGTTAAAATAAAAAACAAGAATTTTTTTTTTGAGGGGTGAGGGAGACAAACATAAAAATCATGAATCAATATGTTGAAAAAAATAACTGTGTTATTCGAAATTTTCACAATTTTAGGCCCTGATCAGAGCCACTCGATTCAGTAGAGTAAAAAATGGTTCGCCGTTTCAGTAGAAAAGTCATCTGTAACGCTAATAATTGCTCATTTCGTGATATGTAAATATATGTATATAATAATATGTATAGTCTAAGATTGTTTAGTTCAAAAATCATTCATCAGGAGCGCAACATACTGTCAGCTACTTTGCATGTTTGGTTTGTTTATGGTTAGTCTATGGTCAGCAAACAAATTTATTCGTACACAGTGCACACCCTCCAATACTAAAAAGATCGCGTTTTACTTTAATTAATAACTGGTGAACATTTCAAGCTTTAGTACCATCATTTTTGGACAACTAACTAAATCATACTAAAGTTTATTTAATGAAAAAATGGTTTTATTGCATATTCTTATCGAATTTTTACAAGATAATTTTTCTTTATCCTTGGAAGAACTGTTGAAACTGTCGAAAAATGGCCTCTGTTAAATATATCGAATTTTAATGTAACGTAATATTTCCGAAATTCTTATTTGATGGCGCTCGTGCTTTCAGTCGAAAATTTTTGCTTTTGAACCTTACCCATTCAAAATCTAAACCTACGCCTACTGATATATCGCATAGGTTTCCGTTAGAGAATTCAGAAGGGATTGTACTTTATCGACATTTTTAAAAGTTTCAACAAAAGCAAAAAAAAAAAAATCTTCGAATTTTTGTAAAATCGATATGATATACCGTAAACTCGATTTGGTCAGTTCTGGCATAATTATAGAAAATATTAGAAATATCTCGTTCTTTGGAAGAAGATTTTTTCTAATTCTCGATATTATGTACTGAAAATGTAAATACAATATTACTGACATTTTACACGCGTCTGACAAGTAACAATCCCGAACAAAGCTCGAAAAATCAATATTCAATTTTTTATTAATTTTATACGCGTCCGGAATTAAGGGTTTTGAAATAGTTTACCTGAAAACACGGTATTATAGAGATATTATTATAACATGGTGTGTCAACAAAAGAACCATCATCGCATCCGGCCGATTGTTATTGTTACTTATTATTTATTATTATTACATAATTCTTCAATGTCTAGGCCTTCAAGTAATACATTTCGAATAATACATTTCCATCTTGATTATTGTTATTTCACAGTTCCAGATATTGGATATTGGATAATAACATCTAGTATAGCAGAGTACCATTCTTCGAATCGGTGAATTATGCAAGTGGTCTTTTATAAAGAAGTTTATTTATTTTTATTCATACTCTTTTCAGTACGTGTAGCATAGGTTTCGCGTAGAGAATTTCGTTTGCATAGTACTTAAAAACCGATCACTTTTGCAAATTATCAATATTTAGCCATACTAAGCGTAAGGAAAAACTACCGTAAATTTAAGAGAAAATGTTGAAATACGCAAGTCACAAACCAGATTTTCACGAAATCGATTTCTATAACTATGGTATAACTCCAACACTAATTGAACAAGAATTCTGAAATATTATCAACTATTATTAACAATACAGATTGGAAAAAGCCGGACAAACTATCGCACCATTGGCATTCTTCACTTTTCGGGTGGAATTGGGAAGGCGTGTTAAATTTTAAAGAAACGATAAATCATTTAAAACGAATAAATTCAATTAAAACGATTCTGAGTGAAGCTTCAGTTTATATCGGACCATTTTACTCAAAAATTATGAAGTTTATTAATATTACAAAGAAAATTTTTTTTTCTCAGCCAGTTTTATATCACAATAATAATTTAAAATAGCAAAAAAATTTTTATGAGAATAAATTTCCAGAAAAAAATTGCCAACGTTTTTTTCAAACATTTTTAAAATTTTCCAGCACCAAGACATTTCTCATATTATTATCTATCTACTTTTAAATGTTCATGAAGTTTTGATTAAAAAAAGAAGGTTTTTTTTCAAATTTTGAGTAGTTTTCCCAAAATTTTGGGAAATTAATTGAGAATTTCAAAAAAATACCATCTAGAGGTAAAATTTGATTCAAAAAGACAATAATTATAAGATATTAAAATCAGTAGTCAGTTTTTCGTTATATGAACTTCACGTTACAAAATCCGCCAGAGTTGATCATTCTCACGAACTATAAAATGCACATGAATTATTCTGTTATTAAATATTGTTAAACACACTCAATATAAAACTAAAAAAAAAATTATTGTTTGGAATATTGGCACAACCACAGGTACAAAATAATACAGGTATACCAGGTAAATAGACCATAAACTTACTACACATGCCACTATTGCAATACATGCAGTTTGTTTTATAATAACGCAAAAACAAAACAATGGTTTTATGTTAATGACTACTTATATGATACCGTGAATTAGAATTCAGTGCAATCTATTCGATTCGATCAAAATATGTATTACCCAGACTTATTTAATCTAGATTTGTCCTTTGCAAGAATAATAAAATGTACCTATTGTACTTTATTAATAGTGCCTTTCTACACGTATTCAATAGCCAAAAAAAAAAAAAAAAAATGTAACTTTTAATTCTACACGAATATAATTGAAACCATCTGATTACAGTACTCACTTGTCGTTATTGTATGTACACAAAAGGCAACGACATTTACAAATAGGATTCGGATTTTAAAGCAAATATAAACAATAAAAAAAAACACTTAAAATGTGAAAAAGGCAAAAAAAAAAAATATTTATTTTTCAAAAAACGGCAATTACAAAATTTACTAAAAATTGAAGAATATTAAAACTAAATTCAATCGTCATAAAATCGATAATGCTTCTCCTTAACAAGCTCTTGTCGATTTGTTCTGTTAATATTTATCTATAAAAGAATCATGATCCAACACATTAAGAACACATTTAAATCTATATATAGATAGTATAGGTACCTAACTACCTACTTTCATAATCGTTAAATTAACGGGCCATATAAATACTTTATCGACATCCTCGGTAATAAATCCCTGATTTTAAATATAATTAAATGCTTCGTCTTCACAAATTCTTATTTATTTGTTTTGTCAATAGGTGTTTAAAAGTAACATTAAAAACCTTAATTAAACACAAAAAAATAAAAAGAGTCAAAAAAGGATTTATAGGTAAAAAAATAAAAAAAAATTTGGCCTATCATCTTAGAAATTTAATGAAACACATTTCTATATAAGAACTATTTTTGTACCTACTACTATCCATAAAAAAGACATTTGCCTTCAAATCCGAACCCTATTTATAAATAATTATGTGCTGTTAAGTTTATGTAAAACAAAGTCTAAATAAATGTCTCGAATAATCGACCGTAATTATTTTAGACTCCAACATATTTGAGAAAAATAAAATTTTGGAAATCGATAAAAATATTATTCTGATTATGAATTTTTCAAATTTTCCACATATTTCACACAAATAATCGTTTTTAGAAATTTCGACTTCCTAGTTATTTCGTTAAATATGGAGTGTTTATTAAACAATATTTCTAGTGCAATATTTCAAAAATGAAGACAACAATATATTTATTATTATTATTTTTTTTTTTTTAACAAAAAACAATAAAATTATTAAATAATCGTGACTTTCACATTAATTTGCGTGTCATCGCGCTTGTGTCTATAATATTATAGTCTCTATGTGAGTATGTTTGTATTACACGTTATTTATTAATAATAATTGTAGGTTTAAGTCTTATTAATTAATATGATGACTTCATTTGACCATTAATAATTTGTAACATCCATTATTCATTTCATATTGAAACATCGGTTTTTATTTTTTTTTATGAGCCGATCAAACTTGGTCATGCAAGTAGATAGGTAAACGACATTTGTGTCCGTGGTATAATGAGTCGACTACAAAAATTCTATTCTTGTTCGCAAGAACCATTGATTGCGATGAAATTTCGAAAAATTACAACAAATACCGTCTAGAATGAAATTCTAAATCAAAAACTTGTTGAACAAAACTCTTGGACAAGTGTTTTCTATAAAAAATCGTGTACAGAGAAAAACAAAATAAACATCATTGCAGTAAAAACACTAGGTTCTTCGCTCCGCTCAGAATTTAATACAGCCTACGAGTGAAATTAATACACTCGTTCCGGTATTAAACACGATATTAAAATACATTGCTATTGCCATTTCAAAAAATATATTAGAAAATAAAAGCATTTGGGTCACCTAATTATTACATATTTTAATATATTTTATAGATATTGTAATCGCGTTGATTTGAACTTGTTTCGCGGCGTTACGTTTCCAAAACGCGTAGCGTTAAAAAAAAATGGTATTTGGAACATGACCATAACGTGTTCCACCGGTACACATAATCAACGTTGATCATATTATTATTAAATTATTCGAATTTTTGCAGAACGGGAATCCGAACGGTTTTTTGGGTGTCTGCCGTCTGGCAAGTAGCCATCATTAATCGTGCGGCACCGAATTTTTGTCCGGTTTTCACTCAATCAGCGCTTTCGGTTTTTATGAATGTACACATTTTGCATATTATTATAATAATTATTAATTCACTATCAACCGCGTGTACGTGACGTCATGACGGCGGCTGTGGAATACACGTAATGTTCTCAACCTATATAAATACACAACGGAAATCGACAATTTTGTGGATATGTTACGAAAATTCGTCTCGAATTTGCATTCGAATTTATTCACAAGTCGCGTACCTAGCAAATGTGGTTGGTATTTCCGAAAAACTCGCTCGTAATATATACTTACTACTTACTTGTATACTAATATGATACTACTTACAATAATAGTAAAGCAAAATAAGTAAATATGTGTCTACTAAAAACACGGTGGGGTCATTTGCATAGAGGAGACACTGCCTCCCCTCTGTTTTTAGATTCTGAACGAAGTGAAACAACTTAATATGTTTTTACAATGATGTTTATTTATTTTTTTATTTTTTTTTCTCTTTTTGGAAACACTTTGTCGTATAGAAATTCTTGTCCAAAAGTTTCGATCAGTATCTCCACAGAACCAGAATCATATCCAGATGGTACTTTAAACAGGTCATTTTTCCAATTTCTCAATACGGGGAAAAACTGTCGAAAAATTGACGAAAAACAACAAAATATGCAATTACCGCAATTTCCGTAAAATTGAAAATTACTTTATGACATAACTTCTAAAATAATGCAGCTAGGGATTTGAAATTTTCACCGACCACTAAAAATTGTTACGAAAATATTTTATAAAAATTTCAAAAAGATTTGATAAATTTTGAGTTAATTACAGAATTTTGAAAATTTCGGAAATTACTCATTTTTGTTAGTTTTTATGTAATACAATTTTTGATTTTTGATATTAAGACTTGAAAATTTGATATGATCTCACTGACATATATGTCTAATTGACCTGAAAAAATCTCAAAAATCGTTAGTGAACTTTTTTTTTATTTTACCCTAGTCATAATTTTTTTTCGAATTTCATACGATTCAATGAGACGTGTCTTTCGTTATTTTTCGTTGTTACATTCAGTCGTCGTGTCAAAATTCCAACTTCAGTCTCTCATAAAAATCAGTCCATTGAACCAATTATTGTTCTTGTGAAACATAGACCACAAAATATGCAATGCAGCGTAAATATTTAAGTGAAAAAAAGTTTAACAATTTATAAATATTTAAAATTTTATTAAAAAAAAAAAATAATAAATAAATGAATATGGATAATTTTCGAAAACTGTCCAATATTTTTAAAGATCTATATTTAGCCTCAAAGACATTTTCGAAAAATTGAATTAATTTTAATAATTAAACGTAGACCAAATTTTTTCTTCAAAAACTAAAAAATGTTTTAAATATGATTTATTAAGTTTGAGTATAATATTATTTATGTTCTATGTGCTCACACGTTTAACGATAGAGAAGGAACGGTTGGTTATTGTAAATTGTGCAAAATAATCAACAAGTTCTTTTAAAAAGAATCGTTAAGTAATAGTTGAACTTTACCGTTGATAAATTCGTTATGAAACTATAAACAACTTGTTATTTTACAAAAAACATGCGAGAAAATACGACAATGAGATATTTCATATGCATTTTATTAACTACCTACCACAAAACGCTGAATTACGATTATGTTTTGTGTTACATAATATTGAACAACACGTGTTGAATAATTTTCACGTTAAAAAGAATGCAACTCGTACAGGTTGGAAAATATGAATATAATATTTCATTATTAGGGTGATTCATTTAATGCATTTTTGATCGTAAAAATGGAAGAATTTGAACTTTTTTTTTATTTTGAAATGTTCAAGTCACTATAAAAACCATGATTTTCATAAATTTTTTTTTTCATGTCACCTTAAGAATGTCCTGTGGTAATACAAACTTTTTTTTTCAAATGACACCCCTCCATTTTAATTACAGAATTTTATTCAGGTTTTACTTTGATGTATTAAAATCAAAATTCGAAAGAATAGTTTTTGAATTATCGTAAACTATTAAGGGTAATTGGGTCTCTTGGAAACTCTAGTATAGTCTCTAGTTACCAACGTAATATGTAACTATGATTTTTACAAGCTAATACTTAATTAATTCGCAACGTTGTAAAATATAAACTACTAGTTCGAATTTTAATTTCAATACATCAAAATTCGTAGAAAAATTACCTAAATAAAATTCCGTTATTAAAATAGGGGGGGGGAATTTGGAAAAAGAAAAGTTTTTATTTTCACAGAGGACATCCTTGAGGTGAGATGAAAAATTAAAGTTATGCAAAACATAGTTTTTATAATAAGTTGAACATTCCCAAAAAAATATTCCAAATTTTTTCATTTATACGGCCAAAAAAGCAGGTAAGATTAATCTATAGATTTAAATTCATTACTTGAAAAAAAAATTTTTAGAGAATTTTTTAGTCCACTTTTATAATATATACCTATATATATTTTTAAGGCACTTTTCATGTTTTCAGAGCATTAGATAACAGATCCGCTCCCTAATGATTACTATCGATCATCATCACTGACAGTGTCCTCTTTTGTATATTTTGTGAAAAAAGTATACTAAAACTCCTTAAATAAATTCAATCGTGCAATATATACACACCAAGCGGTAATCTCGACTGTCGGAATATAATCACACACCTGTGTGTGGACAACAAAATACACTACTTCTCGGTGAGTGGACAGTGATGCAATTTTGGAATTTTAGATTCTGAACAAAGTGAAAAAGCTAGTGTTTTTACAATGATGTTTATTTTTTCTGTAAATGCTTTTTCGTATAGAAAGTCTCGAGAAGCAACTTTTTGAAACTGAATTTGCTTCTAGATGGTACTTTAAAGAGATCATTTTTTAAATTTCTAAATTTTTCATTTTAGATTCTGAGCGAAGTGAAGAAGCTAGTGTTTCTACAATGATGTTTATTTTTTTTTTTCTGTGTACAACTTTTCGTATAGAAATACTTATCCAAAAGTTTCGATCAATAACTTTTTGAAACCCGATTCGCCTCTAGATTGTACTTTAAAGAGGTCAATTTCTTCAATATTTTTTTTGGAAAAAACTACCCAAAATTTGACAAAAACTACTCGGAAACCATAATTTTTTGATCAGAATTTCATGAAAATTTAAACATAGATAGAAAATCCTATAAAAAAATTTTGGCGCAAGAAAATGTTGAAAATGTGAAAAAAAAATTTGGACATTTTTGAACATTTTTTTTTTCTTATATTATTAATTTCTTTCGTTCAGAATCGTTTTACTGAAGAAATGATTTATCGTTTCTTTAAAATTTAATACGCCCGTCAAGAGAATACCACCCGTCGTGCGACGTACACCCATCATGCGAAGTATGTCCGGCTTTTTTTTTTTTAAACTATCCAAAATTTGACAAAAAAAGAAACCATCATTTTTTTGGTCCAAACTATATGAAAATTTAAAAATAAGTAGACAATAATATGAGAAACATTTTGGTGCTAAAAAATTTTGAAAATATGATGAAAAAAATTTTTAGCATTTTTCTAACACCTTTTTTTTCTCACTAAATTATTTTTTCCTTTTTTTTATTTATTAAGTGAAAAAAAAAACAGTAAAGTTAAGTATAGACCAGAAAGTCGGACATACTTCACACCACGGATGCTCTTCGTTCTTCGAGTCAGATACTCTTGGTGGGTGTGTTGAAAATTACGACTATTATAATTGTTCTTTGAATTATTAACTTCTTTCGTTGTCGTCATGATTTAATGTCGTGGGAGGAACGCGACTGCTGCTGTCGCTTCTGCGACGAAGACCAGTTTTCACCAAAGTCTTAACACCACCTGTCGCGTGTGCCATAAGCCTGTATTACATATATTACGTATTATGCACGTTGTATACGACTTATTGTTTCGCGAGGACCTAACCGTTGAACTATTAGATAACGAAAACGGGCGATTTTTTTTCCCAGTTCAAGGAGATCGGCCTCCCGATCGCAGTTTTTTCGGTTTTACCTATTCGTATCCGCATCATCTGTATAATATATGATTACATCAGTGTATACACTATGGGCGTATGTACGTCGGGTGTCTAAGAATAGGCGCGCAATTAGAGGGGGGATTGAAGGGGCTAAGCCCGCTCAAAACTACTCATAGCCCCCTCCAGAATTTTTGAGAATTACATAAGATTTATGCCTTTTTTTGAGGGCTAAATCAGCCAAATAAACATATAGTAATAATACATTTTATAATGTTATTTGTAGATAAATACAATTTAGCGTCGCATATTCAACTGGATGAATTTTTAAAGTATGTTTCAAGTTTATCTCTGAAATAATAGTTAAAAATTTTTTTTTTTTTTTCAATGCTTATGTTTAATAAAATTTCCTTAAATATGGTTTTTTAAAGGGATGTCCAGTCACCCAAAACACCCCCCCCCTTGGTTGCGCCTCTGTGCATAGTGATTATTCCACAAGATTTATTATTGGTATATCACATTTTCATTTAGTAAATACATCACGTCGAGCTACTCTCGTCTACGCGTGCGCGGCCACGACCTACTCGTTGTGCATGTCATTTGAATATTTTAACGATACGTTACGATATCATATCCGCGTGTATCGAAATACGCGACAAACGCGAATGGCTCATGAAACAATAATCGAATCGCTTATTTCAGAAACCCCCTAAATCCACTTTTTCACTTTTTGGATAGCCAACAAAAAAAAACTGTGTAATGGATTTAAAACAATTTTTTAAAACTCCCAAAAATACTTGACTACTTACTCTTTCAGATATTATTGTTATTTTAACTAAATAACTTACTAAGGAAGTGAGAAAAAATATTTTTAAATTTGCACATGCAAAATTGTATTTTTGGCTTTTGGGGGGTTTCTGAAATAAACGATTCAATTATTCGCCACTACTTCAATTGCATCAGGTCGTTTTAATAAATTAAAAATAAGTACGAGCGCGGATTATATTGTCATGTTTTTATTTTAGAAAAAAAAACAAAAACGTTTAATTCCATTCAACCGTATAATATTGTTGACGTTCTTAATATATATTATTATTATTATACATGTAGTAGGCACACGATTGCATAATGTTATAAATGCCAAATTACATATTATAATATATATATATATATATATAGAAGTGAACCTACACGGCCGAAAATGACAAACTTGGTGTTCACGGATTACGTAAACCAAACGAGACCGGTATGGTTTATGTTATAAACGGTTTGAGCGGAGAAAAAAAAACGCATAAAAATCGTTGGTACCTATTATAAATGTCTGTGAGAAGCGAAATTCGATTCCGACGACGCTAATCATTATCGTCAAAAGGGCACGCGAAAAATTATTATTATCACAACATTATGTTCTGAAAAATATAATAATAATAATAACAATATAAAACAACGCTTAAATTTATTTATACACCTGTAGGCGATAGCTATCAATAGAAAAATAAATATAGGTTTTATGCACAGGCTCTATATTTGTAAATATAAAAAACGAGACAAATAATTTTGGTTTAACTCTAAAAAAAAAAATATTTTAATAAATTATGTATTTAGTATTTTTTTTTTTCATTTTAACATGTATTTACAAAAACAAACTATAAAAGTACATTTTGGATTTCGGGCTTTCGTCACTCGAGCATATAGGCCCGTTGTGTGCGCGTATAGGTATAATATTTAACGTAATACAGTGGCGCAACCAAGGGGGGGGGTGTTTTGGCTGTCCGGACACCCCCCTTAAACCATATTTATGAAAATTTTATTCAATAAACATTGAAAAAAAAAACATTTTTAACTAACAAAATTATAACCTCTATTATTTCAAAGATAAACTTGAAACATGCTTTAAAAATTCATATTGTTGAATATACAACGCTAAATATTGTATTTATCTACAAATAACATTATAAAAATGATAACTAGTAAAAAAGGCAGTTAGATTTTTCTACTTGAAATAATTAATTCACAAAAAGAATTAACGAATTCTTGTAAAGTGTCCATTAACATTGTAATTTTTGATTATAATTTCATATTGAAATAATTATGCCTCTGATATGTATATTATGCGCTAAGGAATTGTTTCAAATTAAAAACACAAAAAAAAAACGCTATTTTCACACAGAAATTATCTGCCCTAGTCGTCCGCGATTCGCGTGTGCATAGAGTGGCGCCTCTATAGGTGGTAGAATCTGAATGTGGCAATTTTTGCAATCACATTCGGATAGTGAATATTTTTCCTGTTTGAGTTGTTACGGTTTAAGAGTTGTAGGTACTAATAAATGCAGTTGAGACACGCTATTACGGATATAATTTGTTCACCGACTATACAGGTAGATAAATAAATACCTACTACGAGTACGACGAGTGCGTTGGAAAAAAGTAAATTTAACTTTTTTTTCAAGTTATTCAGTTATTTAAGATTGATTTGTTTTATTTTTTATGTAACGAACCAGTAAAATGTGATAAATCAAATACTATGACTTCACTCGGGTTTGTTACAATAATAATTCGTGACAGGGATCGCGGAAACGCGTACAATGTATTAATATATTATACTCACATCACGGATGTTACGCAATAATAAAATACCTAAGACTTGTTTTATTTATCGGCGACTAATACGGAGTTACTTTTTTTTCTAAACTTCGCGTTATATTCGACAAATTTAACACAATAATTTGTTATCGACACGTAATATACAGTCAAGCCGATCGTTCAAGTGAGATCGAAAACGATAATTTGTAAACTATATATATTTTTACAAAACTCGCTTTCGAATTTATAATCAAAAGTTCCAATGAAACGAACGACGTTTTTTTTTTATGGATAACTTAGGTTAGATTAAGTATCTAAACGAACAAAATAATTGTAATAATTTAAAAAATTGTTGGTCGAAACTTTTGGGCATTTATTTCTATAACAAAAAAAAAAATGTTAATAGATAAAAAAAAAAGAACAAACATCATTGCAAAAATTTGAAAAAGTAGCTTCAGTGGCGTACCTGTGGGGGGGCGAAGGGGGCATTCGCCCCCCCCCCGTGGGTCGTATAATTATATGTGACAATGTATGAGAAATGTCCATTGTTATTTTTTTTTTTGTGTTTTTATTTTTATTTTTTCATGAAGTCAACAATATGATAATTGATAACATGATAACATGATCAAGCCCTAGGTTAAATTTTTTTGTTATCTATAGCCGAATCAGGTGTTATCATTTTGTTTTGGCGGTTCGACTACAGATAATAAAAGCATGTGATAATATATTATAATCTAATATAATAATAATTGTTATACTAATTTGTGGTCTGTGGTTCTCTTATCATTGATTTCTACTTTTCTAGCTACGAAATAATTATTAAACTGTACGATTTGTATGTGTATTGTGTACATAATAGTGTAAAATATTTGGTTTAACGTGTTTTGTAAATTTGAATTATTTATCATGAACAAGCAAAGCACACTCAGTAGTTGGCTGAGTAAGCAGAATCATCCATCTACTGCAACAAGTATAGATGCAATAGTTAAAGATGATAATTCTATTACCTATATTCCGTCTCCGAAAAAGAGGAAAGTTGATCTGTCAGATCAAAAGGTCTTTAATATTTTGGGTTCTACTGAAAATTCAAGTTATGAAGATCAACCTTTAGAACTATTTGAATTCAGTGATGACATAGGGAATTTTTTAAAACCTACACATCCTTCTGATCACATCAAGTCTAGGATTCTTGAGAAATTGAATATTCCAGAAGATAATTTTGTTTATCCTTTCTCAGTACATACTAAGAAGTCCAAAGAAGAAAAACGGTTTCTTAAGCGCTCCCATTTTGAAAAATATAAGTGGCTTGTTTATTCAAAATCAACGAATGGTTTGTTTTGTAAATTTTGTGTTTTTTTTAGTAATAAAGGTTGTAAAGATAATAACGTAGAACTTAAAAAGTTAGTAAATGAACCATTAAATAAGTATGCTAAATTGTTAGGGAAGGATGGTGATTTAGAGAAACATAGTTTAAATTTATATCATTTAAATGCTTTGAAATCTGCTACTGATTTTTTAAACTGTTATAAAAATCCACAAAAGGAAATAATAA
>JAIPRM010011495.1:0-12861 GCA_025469315.1 Stegophylla sp. TES_Ste_2020
ATCCAAAGATTTCTAGATTCTTACATTATTTTATTCAATAATTTCATTTCAAAAATTTTAAATCAAAAGTAAGTCAATAAACGGGATTAATATGGGACAGACTTGAAATTACTGGACAAAAAGCGTCATGGGAGAAATTTATCAGGACAACAGGACACAGAGCCGAAATAAAGGACAATCCCGAATGAAACAGGACGTATGGTCACCCTACATTACGCTTATATTGTTAAAACCGTTTTTCCCCCGTCGATAACACGTCACGCACAGTTGTCGTGAACGTTTGTCATCATTAAGTCTTGTCAAATTATTTCTAAATCACGTCGTTACAATCGGCAGTGTAAATTACGGGCGAAGAAAGCGGGCTTAAAGAAATTTTGATATTAAAAAGTATGACAAAAATATATCAGTATACGATTATTTAGAAAAATTCTTGTCAAGAAAAATAATTTACAAGAACATAATATTAATTTATTGAAAACGTTTCGTTTCACTTTTGATTTGTCTGACATTTTTAAAGTGCAAAATGATAGATTTAACCACGTGATAAAATTTTAGAGGAACAAGTGTCCCCTCACGATTACGCCTCCGAGTTTGTATTTAACATCGGGTTCAATTCGTTTCACTGATTCGAGTTATCGAATTCGTTTAAAAATATTATCGAATTTTTAGGATGTAGAATTTGTAATAAATAATCAATAAACGTTTAGGTTTTAGAAATTTTAGTTTGGACATGTTAAAAAATTACTAAAATGCGTATGTAAAATAATTATAAACCAAAAACAAAAATTTTTGTACAAGAAGACTACAAAAATAACGTGTAAAAAGTATAATTCAAAAGGTATTTAGGATCTATATGTGTTAAAAATAGACGTGAAATTCGTTCAACCACTGTAAAACGTGGTCAAAAAAAAAACATTAACCCAAACCTAGTTTAACTTTAAACTTCGTTAAAAACAAAATATAACATAAGATATTGGGCTGAGCTCAACACTCTTTAAACATCAAGTAGTATAAAAAAATATAGACAATATTTCCCTCTCTCAAACCCCATTCTACAATATCTACTGCTCCTTGGACCCATTCAATTAGTTGGGGAGGGAGGTTATCAATCGCTTGTTTTGAGACTAAGTAAATTGAGTCCCGAACTGATGGGTTTAAATTATAAACCTGTAAATTGAGTCACAGTGAATTTAAACTACCCAGTAAATTGATTCCCACTGATTTTAATCTATCTAGTTTCCGTTAAATCGTGTTCAAAATATTTATATTTTATCTGCTACTTTCAACCAAATTATTTTTGATTTAGAAAATTCAGATTTTTGAACCTTATTAACAAAACTTTAGCTAAATAGCTATTATATTAAAAACAATATAAAAAAAAAAAATAATAAAAACACAGCTATTTATAAAATTAGCCTAACAAACTATTATTGTGAAACCATACAGTCAACTTCCTCGTGGTGTTTCCCGGGTAACGCTAATAGGATAAGCCCACCTCCAATTATTATAAATGAAATCTACTGAAAATCGAATTATATAAATATTGTTACTAAAAGCTCATTTTTCTCGTGTTTTTCTCACATTTCCAGGCATAAAGTATAGATAGGTGTACAACTCGTACTATTAATGCTCATAAGATTTAGTTTACCAACCATCTTTTAAAAACTGAGACTCAGTTTACCTACCATAATTTTTAATAACGGGACTAAGTTTACCAACTCCGCTCGTTCTATACTACTGGTGTGTGCCACCGGTTGCGATGATCGAGTCGTTAAAATTCGTCGAAAACGTTTTCGAATTCGTCAGTGCAGCGCATTCGCGAGCGTTTGGAAAATCGAAAGAAACTTTTCCGCTTTGTTTCGTGAAAAATACGTTTTGTCACGCGAAAAGGCGCGGGAGGGATGCCATGCGATTATGATAAGTACGCGCGACGTCGACGACGACGGATACTAAATATTATTCAAAACGCCGTAAACGAGGAGAAGAAACGGTCTTCTGCAACACAGCGATACCATTCACGTATATGGCATATTGTCGTGTATACGTCTATAGACGTATACGCATGTGTGTGTAGACTGACAAAGAGTTTTACGCAGGTTATTTTTTTTTTTATGGTTTAAGTTTTTTTCCCAGACGCGCGCGTAAATCGACCGACCAGATTTTCGGTTCACTCAGACGTAGATGATACGACGCGCCGCAGAGCTTAGCAGCTGTTCACCTCCTCCGTTTGACATTCACCTTGTGAAAATACATTTCATCCCGCCGAGGTCGTGCACTACGCCATATCGTCGATGTGCTGATTACGCTTCCGCGTTTCCACCCCGACATTCGTAGATCCACCGAGCCTCGTTATTGTTATTATTATTTTCGAACAGAGAAAAAACTTTTTTTTTTCGCGCACTCATAAATATATGTATAAAACGTTATTTTATAACAAAATATAATATGATATAATAAAAAACAATAGAAATGTTCGTTGAAATTTTTGGCGTCAAGAGTTCCGAACGCATGATACTGACGGATTTAGAATTTTAGTTTTTGTGGGAATGGGGGATCCAAAGTTTTTCAAATTACATAAAATATCTACATGTTTTCCATTTTAATTTTGATTTTATTTGAAACTTCAGTGTTGGGATATACATACAGACTGTTATTATTTCTAGCTACATTTTGAGTTCTAAATTGACTCAACTCATTTGACTGAAAATGTAAATTAGAGTAGATCAATTTTTATGAGTATTTTCAACATTTACTTTTACTAAAAAGTCCTCCATGTCTTTTTGTATCAGTAAAAAAAAAAAAACAAAAAAAAAAAAAATGTTCGGAAATATCGGCTACGTGAAAAATAATTCCAGATTTTTAAATTTATTATTATAGTTTGAGCATCATGGGACAACTTTGCTATTTACGTATTCAGATTCACGCGCCACTTAAAACTATTTTAAACTATTTCAGTTTAAATCCTAAGAGTTTTGACTTATTGTCACAGGCGATGATCGATTTTTAAATTTTGTAATGTATAATAGTATTTAATGGCGATAGGAATGTTTTAACGTATATACATAATATATTTTTGAGACATACCCTCACCCTCAAGCCTGGGAGTCACTCGAATTGACAAAAAAAAAAAAAAAACTGAAATCTGATTCTACATATAAATCGTTTTTATTTACCACCATTAGTCTTCAGCTTAATCCATCAAAATCGCAGCAGCAGCAGGACCCCCTTAGACGACATCGGTTTTTCCGCTGAAATGAAACATGCTGAGCAAGAATTAGACGATATCGAAAAATACAAGACAAATATATCAGTGGCGGTATAATCGCAATTGTAATTACTCTAGTTCATAGAGTACGGTTTTTGGATCCGTACATTCTGTATGCTGTTAGTATTATATCCTGAGATGTCAAACAACGAATTAACATTGGCTGATTTTGTATAGAAAAAAAAAGAGAACAGTTTTCAAAATTTGGAATACTTTTTTAAATCATAAACATAATTCGACAATCATGGTCTTAGTAGAGTTGAAGTTTCCAAATTTAATGATAAAACCCCTAAAATATATGACAATACATGTATATTTTTATCTCGATTAATCAACCCAAAATCGTGCACCAAAAAGTTTAAGCTTAGGGTGAATTTCCAGTTTTCTTGAAATATATCTTCAAAAGTGTTTTACTTGCGACAAAATTGTACACAGATCTTTTGTTATAAGTGGTCTTAATACCTATAAAATTGACATTTATTCAAAATTTTATAAGCATGTTCCTCGGTTAGAAAATAAAGTGTGATCCACCAACTACAAATGGTTTATTTTTGTTAATTCCTTTTTCTACCCAAATAAATTATTATAATACTTCATATATACATTTATTTAAAATTGCAATTTCTAGAAGTAAGGTATTTAAATCAAATATCGCCAGATTAACTGTTCAGTTTGTAGAGATTAGTTTATGTATTTCTAATTACAATAGTGGAAGGGTTTATTGGTCTGACTGAAAAATAAAATTTTTAATAATTTGATAAAAAAAATGGAAGAGTGATTTTTTTTACTATTTCATAACATTTGAAATTAATTGTTTTAAATGTCTAAAATTATTCTCATACAGGTTACTTTAATTTTCATATCATTAATAATAATATGGAAAACATAATTATTTTAAAGATTAATTAAAAACATGCAAACAATAATTAATAACATAAATTTTTTATTATATTACATTCTTAAACACGCTAAATATAAAACATGTTTATGCACACCTGCATATTACTCTGACCAGAAATGATTTACCGTTTCTTTAAAATGCAATACATCCACCTTAAGTATCGTATCCGTGTAGTGAAGGGTACCCATGAAATATGGTGCAAAGTTTATTCAGTATTTTAACTTTGATAGGCAATTGAGAAAATTTATGTAATAATGAAAGTAGTCATATCTGTGAAGAAATATACGTACCTGCGATGGTGACGTAAAAAAGGATGTGCTTAGAACAAGTGTTAAGTCCGCAAAACTTAGATATGAATACATATTCCGGAATAATAATTTTTATTTATTTATTTTTTTTTTTTTTTGTTGATCGGTCTGTTAAAATTTTTAGATAGTAAAATTAAATAATATAATTTCAAACGCGATTTGTCAATGTGAAAGGGTCATGAAACTAGAGATAGAGACCAAGAGCCACTAATGTGTTCATCCCTGCAGCAACAGCAGCAGCAGTAAAATCCCTGTAGACGTTTGCGCAAAGATTAGAATCGCAGCAGGAAAATTAACGATACATGAGGGGGGTGGGGGAAAGCAAATATACCAACGGTGGCGGTGAGATCTCACGTGACATAGACCGTACGATATTGCTCGGGAAAACGATTGGATGCTGGGAGAGATTCGATGCTTTTCAATTAATCCACTGCCACCGCCGCCTCCGGTTTACTCGGTCCGCGGCAGTGATGTACCACCGCGAGTCCTGGCCGAGACGCCCGCGGAGCAGGATTAAAGGAAACGAGATTCGTGCCGAACAGACGTGTACAAATGCACGCAAGAATGCGCTTGCGCAGGACTCGTGTTTACGGATAATCGGAGTGACATTTGACCTTTGATGTGTGTGTGTGTTGTGTGTGTGATTACGCGTAACCTAAGCGTGGCAATCTGCAATCGGCGTATGCAATCATTGGTCGGTACGAGTACAAACCATTTATTTATACAATACTATAATGATATATAATAGCCCCAAACATCCGAAAAATGTTCAATCGCCCTCCCCAAAATAAACGCCTATTCACGTGCTTGCGTGTAGTTAGGGTTAATCCCAGGACGAGGCATCTATAGTTTTATGTTTTCTAATTTAATATTCTGAGCAAAGCTAATGACGTTTATTGGTTTTACATTGGACGGCTGCTGTGAACGATTTTTGGGTTCGCCAAACCGGACCAAAACAAAATGTCCGCCTAGGTCATAGATTTCCCTCGTGGACACTAGTGTAAAATATCGATGGGTGGCCTGTTGCAGATGAGCTATATTATTATCCGTAGGGTCTTAAAACAATTTTTCAAATTATTACAAGATTATCATAATGATATTTTTAGAGTTCAGGTTACCAAAGAATTTATATTTTAGATACCCTAGTGAAAAATTTGTTGTGCGCTCCAAGTAGCAGTCGATATTTACGATATATAAGAAAATTATTTCAATGTAGTTTAAGGACCAGACGAGTTGTCATCGTAAGCTAGACAATAATGTAGACACAATAACGTATAGTGCACGTGGGGCCGCAATAAAAGCGAGTTTTGTAGAATTTCATCTGGTCACTATTGTAAAAAAAAAAAAAAAACTTAATCGTCCTGGCTGCTCTAATAATAACGAGACGGCGTGGTGGTAATGTTAGTCGCCGAGATGATATTTAAAAGTCACAGAAGTGCAATATTTGTAAAATAGAGCAGCTGTTGCTCGATCGATCGAACGCCGCCGCCGCGCTCGTTCTGTACACAGCTTAACACGCATTTCTCCTATAATAATATAGTCCTTTTCCGCTGACATAATTCGCGTTCGGATTAATAAACCACCGTCGAGGCCTCGGATCACACGTGCGCGCATTACAATATAACAATAATAATAATAATAATAATATCACGTACTAAATAATAATAATATTATTATTATTTTTATTATTGTGTTACCATCGTGTCGAATTACAACGTTATTTAATAGATATTATACCATGGTTGTGGTAAAACGGCCGCGTAAAGCATATCAAAAGTATTAACGTCGGTGAAATCAATGCGCGCGTGGATTTTCATTAACGAGGCTTTGATATTATTATATGGAAAAACGCTTTGAAACGAGAACGTCGGTGAGGGGGGGGGGCGTGCGTTTAAATTCAACACTCGGGTTATTATCGCGGGTCGTCTCCGTCGTCGTTGTTGTCGTTAATCGTATTACACTGTACACGTCATATAATAGATTTAAGTGTATATGTATATAATTTGTCCGTGGACCGCTGACGATTTTACCGCCCGTGTTAATCCGTAGACGAGAAACCGAAATTAATCATTTAATTAAAACCGTCCAGTGCACATATTTTTTTTCTCTAGCACGTGCCGCCGCGACCGCTTCGTATACACTACCGCGAGCCCCCGCCGCCGCCGCCATATTATCGCTAATCTTCTAAGGAGCTTCCACGTGCGACACACACACACACACACACACACAGACATACCTATATTCGGTATATACGCGTATCTTTAGTGTATAACAATGCCGAGCGAGCGGTCCTCGAAAACCGAGTGGATTTGTAATAAATCCCCCGAAAGTCAGTTTCTTTTAAACTCGTACGAGCGCGGGGATGAAAGTTATTTTTTTTGTTTGTTTTTTTTTTTTTTTTTTTTTTATTGTACTACTTCGTCTCGGCCGCGTTCTTTGGGCTCTTTTGTAAACCTTGGACGCGGCGTCGGCGGAGCAGAAAAAAAAAATACCCGACCATAGTAAGCCCATCGATTATGTGTGCATAGATCTCCCCCCCCCATGTATTTTCCCGTGCGAACACAACGATAAATTAATACACTCGAATATTATGTAATAGCACGGACACTCGGAAATACCCTGCACGATTTTTCGCGACTACTTATTGTTACATTGTAAACACTATATGACGGGGTGGATGATACCAGAAGAAAAAGCAATCTGATACACTCGATTTTAGAGTATCGATGATTTTTTTTTTCTATTCATCAGATTTTTTGTTTTGCGAAAATTTGGCATATTTTCCTAAAAAGTTTAAATTTTGAGTAGAGCTTTAATCTATTCAATGATTCTTTAAAATAAAAAATAAAAAATTGAATAAACGTCAAATTTAAATAGTTTATTTAGTGTAATCCTATTCACTATTTATTTAATTAGAATAAAGCCAGATTAGTTGTTTCAATGTTTACGTATTTTTTATTTTAAATTATTGTTTAAATTATTCATATTGAAAAAAAAAAAAAAAACATTTGATGGATATAAATTTAAGTACTTACGTATTAGATTCAATCTAAATATAAAGATAAAGAAATTATGAGAATGTTAGCACGATATAATTATAGAAATTAATCGACAGACAATATAATAGAAATCTGGGACGTAACGACCTTTCCTTGTAAATACTACCCCCGTTTCACTTTAATAGAAAAGCAATTAACTCGCGTAACCACTTGATTAAATTTGTCACGATATACGTCAAACATCTTAATTATTATAATTCCAATTTAAAATTATTTTATTCAACTTAAATAGCAGTTTAGTGTTTTATTTTATTGTCGGCACTTAGTACTTAACTGCGCTTGAATTTGCGACCGTGCGAGAACGGGACTCTGGGTGACATGATCGTAAAAAATAATAATAGAGTTGAACTCCGACGGTGAAAATAAAGAAACGCGTTCGTACGTAGGAGTTCGTCCAAATTTGAGAATACCGGGTGTAATATACTTAACGTGCCCTGCATCACCAACGATTCCAATAAAACACATCGAGTTTGTTTTGCAACAAGAGCCACGTACATTACACTGTAACTGTTCGAATTATTTACCAGAGTCAAACTTAGTTTTGAGCGTAATAAAACGGGCACTTCATGATTTTTGATCAAAAATGTGGCTACTTGAAACCATTAAATTACTTTTCTCGTATCCCGTTACATTGAAACCGAAATTGTCCTAAACTTCGGTCATGTCTGTTACTTAAATTAGAATTAATTTAACCGAATGGTACTCGCGTGTTACACATGGCACACAACACGTTGTGCTTGCCGTCAGTGAGCATACGGGCTAACGCGCTTTGAACATAATATTATGATTATGATTTAAAAAATGCATAAATACACTCAATTTTGAGTGCAATGTTTTAACTACGGGATAAGGGAACGTTTTATAAATCGAGGGCTACAAATTGATATACTTATCGCATTCAATCTAATGCGTGTACTGTGTACATTGTAGTCAGTTTTCAGTAATATTTAATTGTATCATATTGTTCGTTTTTACAGAAACGTGTTTTCTATGAGATTACAAAACGTCTACTAAACACGAGGAGAAAAATCATTTTATTCGAATAAAAAAAAAAATTAACGAGAAAAATAAGAATGAGAAGAATGAAATAAAAATTCTAATTAAAAATATTTCTTGAAAATATCCTACGTGTTAAATATATTGGGAAACAGTAAAGTCTAGAGCCATCGTGCACTCTAATCACTATGTCATATCGATAGCTTTGACTTATTCCCTATTAGGTTGTTAGTTATTAGACTTCCGTACAGTGTTATAACTATGTGAACGTCATTACAATATTGACTGTGTATAAAATTAGATATAAAACCATAAACTGAATGTTCGGGAAACCATGGGAGTTATTTTCCGCCTAACCATAGGAAATGAAAGAAAAACATTCTCGTACCGAATATAGATATGTATAAATATGAAATACAGTCGTACAATAATTGTGGTGAATTACAATCAAATCACATCATTAAAACCGACAGAAATCTGCACCAATAATTGTGTACATAATAATTAGCACTGAACATTTTTGACCGGATGATGAAGGCAAGATACATAGTGGCGGTTATAAAGGAAAAGTAATCTGGAAGTATCCTCTCATTGGAGAATACATATATGTAGGGTTTTATAAAGTATACGAAATTTTGTAGTGGAGACTACCCCTTTTTGAAGGTTTATGGATGCGCCATTGTAGAGCATAAGAGCAAGAACGATATTTTATGGGAAGCGGTATGATCTCCAAGAACTGGTACCTTTTGGTTTTTACGGTTTCTATTCCGAATCTCAGTTACTTTTAAAAAATATTGGTTCTGGTTCCGGTTTTCAACATTTTAAAGGTTTTTGGTTTTCAGAACTAGTTCTTTTCCGTTCGATTCTAGTCTCTGATGAGCCCCAATACGTTTTCCGACTTCAGATGAAGATTTTTAGTTGTGGGTGAAGGGATCGAGCCTCATCATATATACGTATAAGGAAAGAGAGAGAGAGGGAGGGAGAGAGGGAGAAAGAGAGAGAGAGAGAGAGAGAGAGGAACCTGGGGAACATGGGAGAAATTAGGGGTACGTGTGTATGAGAGGTGGTTCTAAAGACTGAAAACCTTCCAAAGCCACAACAATTTCGCAAAAATAGCTCCTATCGAATAAATAAATACATGAACCCCCCCTCCCTAAATTTATGTCGTGCGTGTTTTATGAACGAAGCTCACCTTAATGCCTGTCGCTGCGTTGCCATTGACGAGGGCCGCCGCGGTTGATGGACTGACCACGTTCGGATTGCCGCCATTGGAGAGCGTGGCCACGGCCGCCGCGGCAGCCGCGGCCGCTGCTGCTGCGGCTGCGGACCCGCCGCCGGCACCGGCAGACGGCGGCGCGGGGCACGCCATGTGATTGCCATAGTTGGCCGGCATGGAGAACGGCACGAATAGCATCTGTTGGTGCGACAACTGGTGCTGGTGGTTCTGGTGGTGCTGTAGCTGGTACTGTAGCTGGTGGTGGTGGTGGTGATGATTGTTGGCGGCTAAGGCGGTGGCTACGCGACACTGACAAAGCCCTTCGGACGGCTGTTGTTGTTGTTGTTGTTGTTGTTGTTGTTGTTGGTGGTGGTGGTGGTGGTGATGTAGATGGTGTAGCGCGGTGGTCTGTTGGTGCAAGTGACGTATCGCGGCGTTTGCGGCGGCTGCGTGCACGGCCGGCTGCAGTTGTGGCGCGGGCGGATACGGCACCGTTCGGACTGCCAGTCTGCAGTTATCGCGCAACCGTACGGGGCCCACTGACGGTCGTCCGGCGGCCTGCTGTTGCGTCGGTGGTAGTTCCGGGTGAAACGCGGCGGCTGCGGCGTAACAAGTGCACTGCGGCGCGGGTGCCGGAAATTGTACCGCGAATTCGTCGACGACGGATACCGTGGTCGTACCGGCGGCAGCGGCGTTCCCGTCGCTGGTGCCGTGGCAAAATTCACAACCGGCGGCTATCTGCACGTGCCGCACGGTACCGCTGCGTTCGCGGTAACCGACCACCACACTGGTCTCTGACACGTTGTTACCGGGTTGCGGGGCGTCGGCGGCTGCTGCGACCGGTGGCGGGCTCGCGGTGCACACTGCGGTCACTACCACTGGACCACCGCTGTCGAACCGTTCCGACGACGTTCCTTTCACCGTTGTTGCGTCGTCCGTGGCCGCCGAACGCGACTACGACATTCCCGGGGAACACGCGACGAGCGGACGAAAAAGGTGGGGGCCGTAAGGGGCAGGGAGGAGACGCGCGAAAAACCGAAAAACCGAAAAACGCGCGCACCACGGACGCCGAACGACGGATGATAAATAATTATACGATATTGTCGCGGAATTATTGTGGCGCAAAGCAACGGGGAAAATATCTAAATTTAATAACGCGCGAAACGGTGTAAAAGATTATCGGTAGAAAAAAAAAAAAAAAACGCGAAAATATAAAATGAAAATCGCGCCGCGGCGGTCGACGGACGACGAGCAGACACGTGGGGGCGTCGTATTTTGATGATAACACTGACGGCGGCGGCGTGCACTGTTCGCGTACCGGCGTCGGCGTCGGCGGATACGGCGGAGATTGCACAGCGGTGTTTTCGCTTCGGTATAATGAGCAGGACTACTAACCACCGCGCGCCACACGATCGCGCGAAGGGGGTGTCAGCCGTTGCCGACGCCGCCGCCTGTCGGATCCCCGTCAGAGAGCGCCTACGGACCTCTTTTTTCCCTCCCTCTCACCCACCCACCCCTATCCGGCTCCATCGTTCTGTCATTCTTTCCCTCACGAGCGCCGCCCGACTGGCTGTATGTGTGTGTGTGTGTGTGTGTGTGTGTGTGTGCGTTTCTTGCGCGTGTGTTTGTTTGGTTCGCTTTTGCCCCCCCCCACCGTCTGTGGATATACGACCTCGTCCGAGGATTTGAAATCGAAATTAATTTTGACTCGCTATTTTTTCTTTATTCTAAAACATTTTGTTATTTTTTATTTAATTGATTTATTAGAAAAAAAAAAAAATGATATACTCAGATAACTCAAAAAAAAATTAATCGTCATCACTTGCGGAAGGTAAAAATTTACCCGTGTCAAAGACAAACGATATTAAAGTATAAATTGATTAGCTAACTCATATTTCTTTCCAGATAGGCTTACGATCAGCCAAAGCAACAGCATGTTGTTGAGTACGACGTCATTTTGCGAAAGTTCAAAAGACCGAATACCACAAAAATG
The DNA here is from genome assembly GCA_025469315.1 of Stegophylla sp. TES_Ste_2020. Lineage (NCBI taxonomy): Eukaryota > Metazoa > Arthropoda > Insecta > Hemiptera > Aphididae > Stegophylla > Stegophylla sp. TES_Ste_2020. The sequence continues at coordinate 11,739 of JAIPRM010011495.1, forward strand.
CGCACTGCTTGTACGAAACATATTTGTTATGATCACTTAAATTTTTTTGTAATATCATAAAATAATATAATTATGTGTGAAACTCAAATAAAAAGAACATAAAGTATAGGATATAATTTAAAAGAATAATAATATAAAACATTCATTTTTTTTATTTATTTTTTGGTGAAAAGTTAAATAGGAATAAAATGTACATGATAAATAATTGTTTTCAACCCCCGTAACCCGTCGCCCTTCGTCGAGAGGGAAGCGATTCCATAATTAAATACAAATTCGTAATAATTCTATGCAAAAAAAAAAAAAAAAAAAAACATTCGATTATTCTGTTTGTTTGGTATTTTTTGTTACGAAAATTAAAAATTCGTTTCATAAGCCGGAGTTAACATCGTTCACGCCACAGCGTTTACATTATGCGCGTTCTGTTTATGCGAATCCGCGAAACGCTGCGTAAACAATTTAACCAAGCTTACTTTTGGTTTTTATCGAACGTGCTGCAGAAAAAGCCTAGAACGATATTATAATCGTAACACTTCGACACCACGTCGTAAATCACGTAAATAATCATAAAGCACATTGATTTTTTCCACCGAACAGAATAGATAATAATCGATTAACTGTAAACTAATATGTATTCGTTTTTATTCGATTCGTTTTTCATGAAAGAATTCCTATATTTTTTATTACTCTCCGAGATACTGCCTGACCTATCTAAAGATTTAGAATTGATCTAATAGTAAATTGGTCGTGGTAAAATTAATCGCGTGGAATTGATCGTTTAATAAATAAATTTAAAAAAAGTGTGTACTTCGCTCGTTGGAGTGTTCTTCGCACGTTCTTCGGGTGGCATTTTCTTGACGGGTGTATTGAATTTTAAAGAAACGATAAATCATTTCTTCAATAAAACGATTCTGAACGAAGAAAGTTAATAATATAAAAAATAAATGAGAAAAAAAAAATTTTAGAAAAATGTCCAAAATTTTTTTTCACCTTTTCAAAATTTTCTTGCGCTGAAATCTTTCTTATATGATTTTCTATCTATGTTTAAATTTTCATATAGTTCGGATCAAAAAATTATGGTTTCCGAGTCGTTTTTGACAAATTTTGGGTAGTTTTTTCCAAAAAA
>JAIPRM010011496.1:0-12860 GCA_025469315.1 Stegophylla sp. TES_Ste_2020
TTTTTTTCTGAAGAAACTGCCCAAAATTCGACAAAAACGACTCGGAAACCATCATTTTTTAATCCGAATTTTATGAAAGTTTAAACATAGATAGAAAATAATATAAGAAAGATTTTGGCGCAAGAAAATTTTGAAAATGGCACCCGTCAAGAGAATCCCATCCGTCGTGCGAAGAACACCCGTCGTGCGAAGTATGTCCGGCTTTTTTAAATATCAGCACTGTAATTCAACTTTTTATCACAACAGCCAAATTTTAATGTGGCCAAATAGATTTTCGACAGTTCAAAACATCTTTTTTTTTCTTCTTATTCTTCGCGCATAATAATTGTTCCAGTTTGAAGGTTTAAAACAATTAAGTATTAGGCGTTAAAACGTTGATCCCTAAGTTCGTTTAGAAATATAATATTTTATTGATAATTATAATATTGTTAAACAATTATTACATTTATACAATAAGGTTGGGGATTTTGAATTTTTTTCTTTTATATGTATACAAAAGATGTTTTTTTTGGCATTGATTATTAATGGTTATTAATGGAGATAAGATTTCAATTAGTACATATTGATAAATAAATTGACTTAGGGAAGCAAATTTTTATTTTTAATTTCAGAATAACTATATGTGAAAAAAGAGATTATTTTTTATATAATAAATTATCTATATACATACATATTGATATATTATTATATAATAATTAGAGAAAAGGAAAACGAATTAAAGAAGAAAAAAGTGTTAGAAAAAAAATGTTCAAATATTTTTTTTATGTTTTCAAAATTTTATGGTACCAAATGTATTTCTCATATTATTGTTTGTCAATGTTTAAATTTTCATTAGGTTTGGATTAAAAAAAATATGCTATCCAAGTCTTTTTTGACGAATTTTGGGTAATCTTTCCCTAAAGAAATTGAGATATTGAGAAATTCGATGAATGACCTCTTTAAAGTACTATCTAGAGACAAATACGGTTTCGTAAAATTGCTAATGGAGACTTTTGGACAAGTATTTCTAAACGAAAAGGTATTCACAAAAAAAAATAAATAAATAAATAAACATTTTTGTAGAAACACTAGCTTCTTTGCTTCGCTCAGAATCTAAAACGAACTGGGAAAATACTTACGTGTGAAGGATCACGTGATTAATTACCATTGCATAATTCAACAGACATTAAATTTGGATACCGATGATATGTTGCTCGATTGATATTCGATAACGAGGTGATTAGATTTAAAAAAAAAAAAAAAACGTTATTTGAAAATACAAGAAATGTAAGATAATTCCAATGGTTTTTAATACACAAGAAAAAAATTTATTTTTCTATGGATTACACTATGCAATGTTAAATAAAACTGTAAAAAATGACAAAAATCTAATCATTAGCTACTTAAATAGTAAATTTTTTACTCAAGTAAAAAAAAAAAAAAAAACTTTGAATTGATTAGAATATATTACCAGTATACAAAAATAAATATATTTTATAGGAAAACAATTGAATTAGGTATAAAGTGAAAAAAATTCAAAAAAAAATAATGCATTACAGTAAAATTAAAAAATTTGAGAAGATGTCTGATGTTGATTAGTACATTGCATTTCGGGTGGGATGCTCTTGAAGGTGTGTGTTGAATTTTGAAGAAACGAATAAATCATTTCTTCAATAAAACGATTCTGAGTGGAGCTTCAACTAAATACACAATAATAATTATCCTTTTTGAAATTTTTCAAAAACTAGATTAATTTACATACGCTATGTTATACCCTCTTGTTTTGGATTATGAGTGAAACGAAGAAGTCATTGATTTTACAACGACATTTATTTGTTTTTGTGAAAACACTTTTTTACGCTAAGAATGGGTTTTGTTGATGTAATTATTTGCGATGTCTTTTAAATTCAACACGACCACCACGAATATCCTTTACTGGAGTGATGAAGAATACCCACGGTGCGAAATATTATGTTCTGTTTCTTTATCATGAGAGCATCAAATCAAAATACGTAATACAATTATTATTACAAGAATAAAATAGTTGATTCAGTCGCCCGTTTTAACGTTTAATTATTCAAATGATAATTCCTGTAGAATAAATACAAAACGTAAATCGCCTCTTATATTGAAATTAAAATATATGCGTAGGTGTCTATAGCAATAATTGAATACAAATGATATTTATAGTTATTATATTTATAAAAAAAATGGTTATTGGAAATTAATTATTTCATCGATACGAACGTTAAATATAATTATATTTAATGACTCATTATATCTTAGTAAGTACGAGAATAATAATATGAAAACAATGTTTACATAATGCTTTTTCGAAGCATCACGAATGTCATTAAATATAATTGAATTTTAAATTAACTAAATTAACCTATATTCGTGTGTATTTTAAGTCGTTTTGAAGTGAGTTTTGCAATATTATATTATGTTTTAGATTCTGAGTGTGAAGCGAAGAAAATAAAATACAATGACGTTTATTTCTTTTTATGAAAACGTATTTTCGTAAACCTACCTAGAAATACTGGTCCGAAAATTTCATACTGCAACATTTTAGATATATGTACATTGTGGATCATTGATAAGGATCATTGTAAGTACTTTAATGAGGTAATTTTTAAAAATATTCAATACTTTATCCAAAACTTAGAAAAGACTGTCGTAAAATTTTGTAACTAATTTTGTTTTTCGAGTAAAATAGAAAATAATATAAACAATACAATCTCATCAGTAACGATGAGCATTGGCGCAACTTGGAAAATGTTTTTGGAGGAGCTAATACGTATTTTTGATTGATTTAGCTCCCAGAAAGACATTATCCCTAAGTAATTCTCAAAATTTCTGGAAGGGCTATGAGTAGTTTTGAGAGGGCTCAGCCCCCTCAAGTCCCCCTCTATAATTGCGCCTATGAGGATGAGTGGAGTTATAAAAATCGCATATTTTTATCTATGTTTTCTAGAAATTTCTAGAAATTTTTACAATCAGAATTTTTCTTATTTTTAGATTTTACAGATTTTTTACGTGATAATCTACATAATATTTCTTTTATATGAGAAATTGATTCGGATAATTAAAACCTTTTTTTATGATTAATACATTTTATATTCTGATGTTTATTTTTTTATTTTTTTTTATGAATACACATTTTCGTACAGAATACTTGTCCAAAATTTCGGCCAGTAATTTTTCGAATCGAAATTATTCTTTATATGGTCATTTCTCGAAATTCTCAATAGTTTTTCTAAAATTTGGTAAAAACTACCGAAAATTGGATAAAAATGCTTTTTATAATCCATTAAAAAAACCGTATGAAAATTTATAAATGAGTTGACTGTATAATATGATAAAGCCGGACATACTTCGCACGTCGGGTGGGAATCTCTTGACGGGTGTATTGAATTTTAAAGAAACGATCTTCAATAAAACGATTCCGAACGAAAAAAGTTAATAATATAAAAAATAAATGTCCAAACGTTTTTTTTCACATTTCCAAAATTTTCTCGCGCCAAAATTCTCTCTCATATTATTTTCTATCTATGTTTAAATTTTCATATAGTTCGGGTCAAAAAACGATTTGAGTTTCCTAGTCGTTTTTGTCAAATTTCGGGTAGTTTTTTCCAAAAAAAAAAAAAAAAAAATTGAAGAATTGAGAAATTCGAAAAATGACCTCTCTAAAGTACCATCTGGAGACGAATCTGGTTTCGAAAATTCGCCGATCGAAACTTTTGGACAATGTATTTCCGTACGAAAAGTTGTACACAGAAAAAATAAAAATAAACATCTTTGTAAAAACACTTTTTTGTGTTTTTGACCGCCCCTGCGCCATCGTCGTCACGTGATGCCAAATAGTGACAAAAAAAAAAAAAAAACCCCCTCAGCTTCGTGCTTCGGCGGGACGACGTGTACATATTATATTATTATCGTTATACGTGTGTACGCGCGCCGACAGCGGCAACATAACTCTTTCGACAGTTTGTTGATGTTAAAGGGGAAGGTAGGGGAAGGGGAAGTTCCGCAACCCCCGCACCGCGTTTCAACGGTAAACGACTCAAAGTTCGGGGGGGGGAGGTGATGCGTTCGCGCACGATCCCTCCCCCCCGGCGCCGCTATCGATATCGCCGCGACCACGAGCACGCGCACAAGCTCGACGACTTCGCCAGACTGCTCGGCACTACCTCTCCTCGTATGTGTCTAGCGCGTGGTGACGGATGTGAGTAAACGTAATAATTATTATACAGTATGTAATACCAGGTTAGGTATTTACCGATACTTCAGTGTCCTGCCCAAATTAGAATAATTTTAATTTTTCAAAAAAAAAAAAGAGTTCACCTATCAAATATCGCCAATATTATACTTACAATCGCTTTACATTACTTTAATTTTTAATTTTTTATTTTTTAAGCTCATGTTTTTTTTTTTTTTTTTTTGTATTTCGTTTCCAAAAAAAACTGTGTGTTAAATAAATAGCTCATCTTTGACACAATTAGGATAAAAGTGTTTTTTTTTTTTTTTTTTTTGATGGGGGGATTAAATGTTAATTTGCTTGATTTAACCCAAAGGGCCTTAAGAGAGACAACCTTATATTATGTTATATTCAAAAAAATCTATATAAATAATAACGAGGCGAGACAATATGAAAAAAAGGCGAACATATTTCTCTCTATAGGTGTATTTATCGCTTCTCGGGTGGAATAATCCGGGTGGTTGTATTGAATTTTAAAGAAAAGTTGAATTATTTCTTCAATAAAAAAAGTTTATTCAAGACGATTTCACTCAAAAATTATAAAGTCTATAATGGTACAAAAAAAAAAAAAAACATTAAAAAATTTTAAAAAATACATTTTTCATGAGAAAAGAAAAGTATTAGAAAAAATTCCCAAAATTGTATATATATTTACTATTTATATTTTTATTAGTAAATAATTGCATTTAGTTATCATCGTTACTTAACTGTTTTTTTATTCATTCTGATACTTAAATTATAACAATATTATCTGTTCTTTATAACAATTTTATTAAAAAATTATGAAGTTTATTATTAATAAAAACATTTTAATTTTTCTCAGACAGTTTTATAACCAACTATTAACCGAGAAAAGGAAAAAGTGTAGGAAACAAAATTATTGAAATTTATTTTTCACATTTTCAACATTTTTCTTCACCGTAATTTTTATATTATATTATTTTTATATTTAAATTTTCATAAAATTTTGACAAAAAAAAAAAAAAAAGAGATATTTACCGAGTAGTTTTTGTCAAATTTTGAGTACTTTCTCCCAAAACTTTCGAAAAATTATAGAGAATTTCGATAAATTACCTCCCAAAAGCACCTGATTAAGGTGATTTCAATTCAAAGAATTCTTGGTCGAAACTTTTGGACAAGTATTTCTATACGAAAATGCATACACATAAAAAATAAAAATAAATAAACATTATTTTTTGAGTACTAGCTTTTTAGGTTATATATAATATTATCAAGGTATATAGTTATTAATCAATAATAGCGCATACCTAGTTATTATTATATATATTTAATAATAAATTTATAATAAATCCATATTATTCATGTATATTCAAGTAACTTTATGAGAATTAAATGCTTATAATAGCTTGATATCAAAATAGATTTTATTAATTATTGAAATTGTAAATATTTAATCTAGCTAATTTTTGGAGACTTACGTATTACCATGCAACCCCAATTTCCCCCCGCCCTTTTTTTTTGATAATATCTTCGAGAAAAACTGATATACATAATGACAATTTTTCGTTTCGTTCGTTAACGCTTAAGATCAAAATGGTGTTTTCGTTATACATAGTGTTTATAATAATTATTGTGTTTTTAAACATAACAAGAACAACATTAGGTCGTATGTGACCTACCTAATTGTATATTAGTATTATTATTATTATTATTATTATGTGACCTACCTTTTTGTAGATAATAATGTTATCCGTGAAGTGTGTGTTGTTATAACCTTGTCCGTACTTACACTATAAATTATTCATGGTATTTCCTCTAAGTATCCGTTTGTCACCTTATTTTATTGGCTTTGTTCCTGCGGAAATCAACACACTTGAAAACGGTGAATAACTCGAGAAGCGATAACAAGGGCCCGGGTACGGAAACGTACTGTTTTCAAAATTCCCGAATTCCTTGATTTTTCCAAATTCCATTGCTTTCGGTTTATTTTGATCTCACCGAAACTAAGAAGGGAAGTTTTTTGAAGTGATTGAAACTATAACAGAGTTTAGCTTCTATACATGTATATCGAACAGTTGTCAATCACTATCGCGTGTTACGCCAAAACGCAATAAAATCTTTTCCAAAGTTTTATTTTATTCATTTACTTTTTATCATAAAATTTATACTCACACATGACCTTTACCTATTTCTTTAGGTATCCGATAACGTGCATATAGGTCACGTTATTGCGACACGAATGCCAGTAGAGAATTAATAATAAATTTATGTTGTGAACGAGATACTATTATTGAAGAAACTGTCTCAAATTTTTTCAAAATTTTTTTTGATATACTCTATTACAGATCTCATCGCATAATAAGCGTTGATATAATAAGCGTAACTCATCTCACTCAGTAACTGTAGATTGTAACGTAAAAATGAGTATTAGATTCTGAAAGAAGTGAAGAAGCTAGTGTTTTTACAAAGATGTTTATTTTTTTTTCTGTGTACGACTTTTCGTATGGAAATACTTGTCCAAAAGTTTCGATCAGTAACTTTTCGAAACCGGATTTGCCTCTAGATGGCACTTTTGAAAGGTCATTTTTTGAGTTTCTCATTTCTCCAATATTTTTTTTGGAAAAAACTACTCGAAATTTGACAAAAACGACTCGGAAACTCAAATCATTTTTTGATCCGAACTATATAGATAGAAAATAATATGAGAAAGATTTCGGCGCGAGAAAATTTTGGACATTTTTCTAACATTTTTATTTCTCATTAGTTCTTTATATATTATTAACTTCTTTCGTTCAGAATAGTCTTATTGAAAAAATGATTTATCGTTTCTTTAAAATGTAATACACCCACCAAGAGCTTCACACCCGAGATGCGAAGAATACTCGTCGTGCGAAGAACACCCATCGTGCGAAGTATGTCCGGCTTTTATTAAATTCAAATTACGGTTAAGTGGTCAGACAGACTACTCACCTCATGCCTACCTTATATTATCATATTTTATTTTAATAAAATTTGTACACGACAAAAGAAACTCGTGGACTTTAGTGAAGTCGCCTATAGGAATCAGGACAACTTTGCACAATGGGTATTTATCGCGCTTCTGTTGGCACTAGGTTGATGTGTTAAATTTTAAAGAAACGATAAATCATTTCTGTAATAAAACGATTTTGAACAAAGCTTCAGTTTATTCAAAACAATTTTACCTAACAATAAAATTATAAAGTTATATATGTATAAATTACAAGTATAATGTATTTTTGCACAGCTAGTTTTATATCCCACCGGAAACAGAAGAAAAAATGTGTAAGAAAATAAATTATTCGTAAATTACAAATTTTCTTTCGCCAAAATATACGACTTCATATTACTATATATTTCTGTATTTAAATTTTGCCTAAAGTTTAGATTTAAAAAAAAAAAGTTTTAAAGTAGTTTTGGTCGAATTTCGGAAAAATTACCTCTTAAAAGAACCATATACGGAAAACTTCTCATTCAAAAAGTTACTAAAAGTCGAAACTTTTAGTCAAATATTTCTATATGTGAAATCGCAGGCACATAAAAATAATAATAAATAAAGATCATTGTGAAAACACCAGCTCCTTCGCTTCGCTCGGAATCTAAAAATGTCCTAAAACGCCGTGCAAGACTATAACCCCGCAACAGTAGCGTTTTGTTGTTGTCTTAGACTTTAGAGCGTAGTGACAGCAGTAGTTCTCGTAGTTTCCGTTTGGGGTAGTCTGTAGTAAAAGTAGTGAGTGTATAATATATGTAGTCTAACGGGGGAGGGGGGGGTAGTAACTATAGCTTTTACGGTTACGGTACGGGGAAGGGATGATTGTGGAGACAATATGACGTACAGGGTGTTCGGAATGATGAACCGTAGGGTTTGGCTGAATTTTCTCTAACGTCGACGGTCCGCGTTCAAACTGGGTTAGGTTAGGTCAGGAAGCACGGTACGTGTCTCGGGTGGGTATTATCACTCAATACGCGATTATGGACGAGAATTAAATGGTAAAAAGTAATGCTCGAAATATTGTAAAAATAAAGATTGGACAAGAGGTTATGAAAATGTAAATCGCAGGAAAAAACTAAATAACAAAAACGTGTAATAAGTATCAAAATCTGTAGAAAAAAGCAAATTAGATAAAAAAAAAAAACAAATGAAAATAAAGAGTAAACAAAGTGTTTTTTATGCTTATTAGTTATTACGTTTTTATTATTTTTTATTTTTAGAATTTTATTCCATTCTCTTGTTTAATAATTTATGTATAATTATTATAATATGTTTATTTTTTAATTCTATATACGTAAGTACATAACCAAAAGATTTGCACCGAAACGTGTAGTTACCATTCAAATTATTATAATAATTTATGAATTCTAAGATTCAGAGTGGAGCGAAGATACTTGTGCTTTCATAATGATATATACTTCTTTTCTTGTTTCCTTTTTATATAAACACTTTTTCGTATGGAAATATTTGTCCGAAAGTCTCGATCAGCAACTTTTTAAAAATAGTATTTGCCTCTAGATTGTGCTTTAAAGAGGTAATTTTTCGAATTTCTCAATTTCTTATTTTCTTGGGGAAAAAACTACCCATAATTTAACAAAAGAGACTGGGAAACCATCAATTTTTCATCAAAATTTTATGAAAATTTTAAAATTAGATAGACAATAATATGAGAAATATTTTGGCGCAAGAAAATTTTGAAAATGTTAAAAAAATATTTCGGACATTATTTTCCAACACTTTATTTTCTAATAAATATATATTTTTCTTTTATTTATTTATTGGATAAAAAAAAGTAAAGTACAGACAAGAAAGCCGCCGGACAAACTTCGCACCACGGGTATCATTAATCGTTCTTCGGGTCAGATACTCTTGGCGGGCGTGTTGATAAAATATGATGACTATTATTGTTTTTTATATATTATTAACATCAGAATCGTATTATTGGAGAAATGATTTTGTCGTCTCTTTAAAATTCTACACACCACCCACCAAGAGTACCTGACCCGAGAAGCGAAAAATACTCGTGGTGCGAAATACGTCCGGCTTTCTTTTCTCTTTACTTTACTTTGCTTTGCTTTAACTTTACGATACTTTAGGTACTTGAATTTTTTTTTTTTCATTTTGTTCGATTTTCTTCTTACACTTTTTTTCACCAAAAAGTTTCTTTTTCCTTATTTCTCAATTAATAGCGGTTAATACCAAAATAGGCCGAATAGAAAATGATTTTTTTTTTTTTTTTATCATATAAGAACATACTTTTTGAGTAAAATCTACAAATGAGAAAAAAAAAATGTTAGAAAAATGACCAAAATTTTTGCTGCGCCAAAATCTTTCTCATATTATTTTCTATCTATGTTTAAATTTTCATAATATAGTTCGGATCGAAAAACGATGGTTTCCGAGTAGTTTTTGTCAAATTTCGGGTAGTTTTTTCCAAAAAAAAAATTGAAGAATTGAAGAATTGAGAAATTTAAAAAACGACCTCTTTAAAGTACCATCTATAGAGGCAAATCCGGTTTCAAAAAGTCGCTGATCGAAACTTTTGGACAATTTATTTTCATACGAAAATTTATGCACAGAAAAAAAAACCGGACATACTTCGCACGACGGGTGGGATTCTCTTGACGGGTGTATATTGAATTTTAAAGAAACGATAAATCATTTCTTCAATAAAACGATTCTGAACGAGGGAAGTTAATAAATAAAAATAAATAAAAAAATGTTAGAAAAATGTCCAAAAATTTTTTTTTTCGCATTTCCAAAATTTTCTTGCGCCTAAATCTTATTTCTCATATTATTTTCTATCCGTGTTTAAATTTTCATAATACGGCTCGGATCGAAAAACGATGGTTTCCGAGTAGTTTTTTTAAAATTTGGGGTTTTTTTTTCCAAAAAAAAAAAAAAAAAAAAAATTGAATTGAATAATTATTGAGAAATTCAAAAAATGACCTCTCTAAAGTGCCGTCTAGAGGCAAATCCGATTTCAAAAAAACTGCTGATCGAAACTTTTGGACAATGTATATTTTCATACGAAACGTTAGAACGCAGAAAACGAAAATAAAAAAAAAAAAAAACATCATCGTGTAAAAACACTAGCTTCTTCGCTTCGCTCAGAATCTAAAATGATGATTCCCCCCCCGTTATCGTTTGTTTCCAAAAGAGCGTGCCGCCGCCGCCGCCGAGCACACACACTGTACAAAGTAGTAACGCGATGCGCACGCCGCCGCCGATGGCCCGATGGGGAAAGTGCGCGCGCGCCGCCGCGGCCGTCTCAACAATAACGCTGAGCGCGAGCGCGCGCGCGCGCGCACAAGTCCGCTTCGTCGCGAATAAACGTTTGGTCCGTCGTCGGACGCCACACACACACACACAACCGCGGTATATTCGCGCGAGTAACGACGTGGTGTGTACACGCTTGCGCGCGCGAGCTAGCACACGCACACACGCACAAACGCACGCACGTTCGCGACCCCCCCCCGCCCCGCTGCAAGTTCTGCCGCCGCCGCCGCCGCCGCCGCCGTAGCTCGGAACGCGGTCGACCGAGAACAATACGCGCGCGAGTCCCCGTCGCGTCCCGTCGTCGTCGTCGTCGTCGCCGCGTCTCCGGTTCGGCACAATATAATATTGTTTTTATAATAATAATTATTTATTTATTTAATTATTTCCCCTCCCCCCCATCCTCCCCCGATAAAAGCTCGCGTGTGATCCGTCAATAATTGACTAGGCCGCCGCGGCCCCGATCTCGTCGACCACCGATCTCGTCGAATCGTCGTTTGCACGTTTCGCCGCCGCCGCCGCCGCCATCGAGCACCCCCCCCCCCACGGGTACATGACCGACGAGATCGCCGCCGCCGACACGGACCAAGAAGAGGACGGAAGACCAAGAGAACTGACCACGACTGTCGCACAAAGGTCAGTAGGTATTACGTATTATTATTATTATTATTATTATTAGAGTACGGATTTTGAAGCGATAAAAACCACTTAAAATAAAGCAATAAAGCTCGACAAATCTCCCGAAAAAGCTTTTGAAAAAAAGTATTAAAAATGGGGTTTTTGATAAAATAAAAATACATGTATACCTATATTAAATACGAATTATAATTATTTATTAGTTTTTATTAAATCATAAAAAAATTATTTTTCTTCCACAGTTTGCCTGTAAATTAGATTTAGTTTTTTTTTTTTTTTTTTTTTCGAAGTACCTAATTTATTAAAATTTGTTAAAAAAATAGTTACAAAATGATTAACCGATATCATCGGAGTCCCAATTAAATTTTTTTTTAAGCTCTCATAAAAAAATAAAAAAAAATATCTCCTTAAACTGAATTAATAATCTTTCTAATACGTGTGTTTATTTAGAACACATTTTGAAAAAAATTTAACTTATAAGCCAAAAAAAGTGCCCAAAATACCCCAAAAAAAGCTTTAAAATACAAAAAAAAAGCAAATCAAAGCGAAATAAAATGTCGCGAATTTTATTCAAAGTGATATAAATCGAATTTATAGCTGACGTAGCTCTTCGTTTTAAAGAGAAAGAAAAAAAAAGCAAATGCCTTCGAAATCCGCACTCTAATTAATTAATTTTTTTCCCCCAAAAAAAATGCTTTTTTTTTTCTCCTCCGATTCTCTCCTTCGTATTATCACAGAACTCGAAAAAAAAAATATTTATTTTTCACAGTGACCGCAGTTAACATATTATTATTATTATTATTACTGTAACCAATGACACGTGTAAAACCGTATTAATACATTTTCCAAAAATCGCGTGGAGCGGGGGTGGGGAGGGTTGAGGCCCTCGCGTGTACGCGCCACATGATAAATATACGTTCGTTTAATTTTGTAAAATGTAAGTGAACAATATTATTTTTGAAATGTTTTTACTGCGAAATTAAGCCGATATAATAATACATATTTTCGATTGGTTTAAATCACACCACCCCGCGTAAGTAAATCCCAAAAAATTAAGCGAAATGAGTGGGGGAGGGGGGGAAAGCTGGACATACTTCGTGCCGTTGGTGTATTCTTCGCTCATCCAGTGGAATACTCAAGTGAGAATGTTAAATATATAAGGTTAAAATATTAAAATAATGAAAAAATGTCAATTTTGAATTAGGTTAACACGTGTTTTCTCGTGCGCGATAGTATTCTTTTCGGTGCACTGGTTTGTATTAACTACATTGGCGCAATTAGAGGGGGATTTGAGGGGACTAAGCCCTCTCAAAACTACTCGTAGCCTCCTCGGAAATTTTGAGAATTACTTGAGGATTACGCCATTTTGGGGGCAAAATCAATCAAAAATACTTTTTAGCATATTTTTTAAAAAAACATTTTCCAAGTTGCGCCAATGATTAACTATTATTATGTGTATTTAAATACAACATTGAGATTGTAAGTAACTGAATAAAATACAAATAATGCATTGTATTTTGGCATACCTACTAAAAGTTTTCTTTTAGATTCTGAACGAAGTGAAGAAGCTAGTGTTTTTACAATGATTTTTATTTTTATTTTTACTGTGCACAACTTTTCGTATAGAAATACTTGTCCAAAAGTTTCGATCAATAACTTTTTGAAACCCGATTCGTCTCTAGATTGTACTTTAAAGAAGTCATTTTTTGAATTTCTCAATTCTTCAATGTTTTTTTT
>JAIPRM010011498.1:0-12859 GCA_025469315.1 Stegophylla sp. TES_Ste_2020
TGACAAAAACGACTCGGAAACCATAATTTTTTGATCCGAATTTTATGAAAATTTAAACATAGATAGGAAATCCTATAAAAAAGATTTTGGCGCAAGAAAATTTTGAAAATGTGAAAAAAAATTTTGGCCATTTTTTGAAATTTTTTTTTTTTATTATTAACTTCCTTCGTTCAGAATCGTTTTACTGAAGAACTTGTTTCTTTAAAATTTAATACGCATGTCAAGAGAATACCACCCGTCGTGCGAAGTACACCCATCGTACGAAGTATGTCCGGCTTTTTTTTTAATTCACTTAATATTTTAAAAATACACCTTATTCGTAGCTAATTTTTTTTTTTTTTTTTGTGACGGAAAAATTAATTTGATTAGTTCACGTTTATCCGGTGAATCAATCATAATCAATCATAAACGTGCACACAAGATAGTCAGGGTTAAAGATAGGCATTTGACTACTCTACAAACTTTTTTAGAATCTGATTTTTATTTTTTTTTTACGGAAATTTTCTATTTTGTTTTTAGTAATACTTGGGTGGCAAATTTTATTTCCGATTATTTATTATTATCACAATAATTATATACTTATTCAATACTGTACTCGACAAAAAAAAATGTTTGAAAAAATAAGTTTAAGATATATAATATTATATACATTTTAGGTCCTGATTTCTTTTATGTTTACACGTTTTCGTATAAAAATACATGTCCAGAAGTTTCAACCAGTAACTTTTTTGAACCACAGGCCACCTCTAACGTTGTACTGGTGGTGAGAAGTCATTTTTATTGGAAAAAATTTCCCAAAATTTGAAGAAAAATATTTGAAACTATATTTTTTTAATCCAGATTTTATAAAAATAAAGTAAAGCAAAGTAGAGCAAATCAAAATTATGTATAGACAAGAACACCAGACATCGAACCGTGCATATTCTTCGCGCTCCTCAAGTTAGATTAGGTTAAATCGGATTAGGCTCCTCTTAGTCGGTAGGTTGAATTTTAAAGAAATAATAAATCATTTTTTCAATCATACAATTCTGAGTGAAGTGTATAAATAACTATATACAAAGAACAATAGTATTCGTCATTTTCAACAAATACACCAAAAGTATCTGTCCCAAAGTGCGAAGAGTACCCACGGTGCGAAGTATGTCCGCCTTTTTGTCTACTTTTTACTTTGCTTTATTTTACTTTAATTAATTTTACTTTTTTTTACATATCTAGTAGATAAATAAAAGGAAAAAACGAAAATTTCATTAAAAATAAAAATAATTTTATGAATAAAATAGTGTTAGAAAAAAATTCCATAATTTTTTTTTCATATTTTCAAAATTTTCTTGCATCAAAATATTTTTCATATTATTATCTGTCTATGTATTAATATTCATAAAGTTTGGATTAAAAAAAGATAGTTTTTGAAACTTTTTTCTCAAATATTTATAGTCTTTCTTAAATTTTAACAAAACAATTGAGAATTTTGAAAAATGACCTTCTTAAAGCACCATCTAGAGATAAATGCGTTTTCAAAAAGTGTCTGATTGAGACTTTAGGACAAGTATTTCTATATGAAAACGTGTACACATAAAAAAAAAAATATATATTAAAAATAACTATCAATGTAAAAAAAAACACTTTTGTAAAGAAAACAGCTTTTTCGCTTGACTCAGAATCTAAAATCTCAAAATACTCTATACTCTTGGTCACTATTATCTATAATTATTTTGCTTTATGTGTACATATCAATTATTAAAATATTTATAAAAAAAGGTAAGTAAAAATAATTTTATCGTAAAAACTAACGTTTATGAAAAAAATCAATTTTTATTTCGTTTTTATTGTTAAGTCCTTGATGCTATTTCTTATATCAAAGAAATTTCTAATTCAGCTGTGCTGAAAAACAATGAAGTAATCTGCATTCCGATAGAAGACACACAAACTTCACATGGAATAAACTAAAAAATATTTTCGTTAATGCAATAACATTATAAAGGCGGAAAAAATAAGATTAACAATAATAGTATAATAATACTTATAATATTAATAAAAAGTACCTAACATAATAATGTAGACTTTTATCTCTAAATTCTGAACTACCTAATGATAAAAATTAATAAAATCAACATTTAAAATACCATAAAAGTGTTTATAATTTACAGTGTCCCGATATTAGAAGTCGTCTTATAGATAAGTGGAAAATATGCCACAGTTCCCAAAATCTTTTGGAGCTATCCGTTAAGGAAAGTATCACTTTACATTGTTTAAAATTCTCGACACTGTCCACATTCATAATAAATAATTTTCTCTACCTTTTTTTTTCTCACCTGTTTTCATAAAATATTCGTCTTTATTCCTTGTAACATACATTTTCATTATTGCCAATAAAATAATACATAAATATTGTGTATAATTCGGATGCGAATTTATTTGTAATTTAAAATTCGAAAATATGTTATATAATAATATGTATTATATTTTTGCCAAAATATATAATTAAAAATCTGAAATATATAATAAAAATTCGCAATTTTATAATTTTTAAAAAATAAAAATAAAAGTTCCTACATTTCATTTTGTACAGTTGATTTATTAATTCTTAAATTAATGATCATTTTTTCTTTTTTTTGCTTTTTAAAAATAAACCCTGCGCACATTAATCTATCCCTTTTGCCTAATTTTTTGAAAATAGCTAAATATGTAACGAAAATATTTTTTATAAAATAAAATTGGTAAATTAGTTCAAATATCAACCATAGCTTAAAATAATCAGTCCTGAAACACATTAATTCTGTATTTAGTTGAATCATTCGATTATTTCATACGTAAGTACATACAAAATCCACATCCTATAATATATAATACACGTTTATACGTTATGATAACTGAGTGTTATTTTTATTTTTTATTATTATTTGAAAAGCATGAAGTAATCCATCGCTTACGTGCCACAGAAAATCACGCAAAAATACGGTAGTTGACCAATAAATCATCTAGTCAACACCTCTCAACAACGCTCGTACTCAACGAAAAGCTGACGACGAGAAATTTTTTAAATACGTAATACAATACTGTCAGCTTAATGTATGTATTCAGTGGCGCAACCAAGGGGGGAGTTTTGGGTGTCTGGACACCCCCCTTAAACCATATTTATGGAAATTTTATTCAATAAGCATTGGAAAAAAACCTTTTTAACTATACAATTATAACCACAATTATTTCAGAGATAAACTTGCAACATGCTTTAAAAATTCATATTGTTGAATATGCAACGCTAAATTGTATTTATCTACAATTAACATTATTAAAATGTTAATTCGTAAAAAAGACATTTAGATTTTTCTACTTGAAATTTTTAATTAAAAAGAATTAATTCATAAAAAGAATTAATGAATTCTTGTAAAGTGTCCATTAACATTGATTATAATTTCATATTGAAATAATTATAGTAGAAATTTATAGGTGGACACCCCCCTTTGAAAAAATCCTAGTTGCGCCACTTACTGAAATTGTGTAATGAATTTTAGTCAATGTTTCTTTTTTGTATTATCATAAATATGATTAAGAGGGATCTAGGGGTTAAGAATCCAAACCACTTCTGAAATATTTTTTTCATGCCTATTAAACATTACTATTGTCCATGATGCAAGGTAAAAAGCCGGACATACTTCGGACTACCTAAGTTTTCTTAAGTATTCAAATAGGATATTCTTAGTGGGATTGTTGAATTTTATAGAAATGATAAATCATTATTTCAATGAAGCTATTATCTAAGCAGAACTATTGATGTACGTTCGGTAAATTTACCCCCCCCCCATAAATTTTACAGATAAAAGTAAATTTACCTAAACATTATCCATGTTAATTTTACCAGATAATTTTTTTTTACCGTTATTAAATTCAAGTACCTAACCTATCATTTCAAATCTTTTTATTAGCTGAATATTTATTATTTGAGTACATTTAATTTTTCAAATTTCACAAAACTTTTTCCAAAAATGAGGAAAATCTGACGAAAAATTGACAAAAAAAAGTAAAATATGCTATTTCAGGGAATTTTCATGAAATTGAAAACTGTTTTTAAAATATTTTCAAAAAAAATTTAGCTAGAAACTTGAAACTAAAACCAACTACTAAAAATGGTCACAAAAACTTCAAAAACATTTGATCAATTTTGAGTTAAATTAATTACTATATATGTAATTATAAGCAAATTTTTCAATTCATTTTAACTTTTATTGGTGGGGAGGGGGCACAAAAAATATTTTGCCTGCAGGCGCAAAATAACTTAATCCAGTAGTGGACCTAACCGTGGACACTTGTTAGCATGTTATAAAATATAACAGTAATTAAAACTTTTTAATATTTAAAGAACAAAGAATCGAGCAAACAAATTTTGTTAATTTAAAAAAAAATAAAAAATTTAATACATTTCTAAATGAAAGTAATGTTAGCAAGTAACAACATTAATATAATATAATATTATATATTTTAATCAGGCTTACTAAATTTAGACAGTCCTAAAGCTATAGGAAATGAGAATGAAAAATTGAAATTGTTTATAAAATAAACCGATTCGGATATACCGTCGAAACAATTCGCGCGACGATTACTCGTCGACATGCAGCAGACACCACTAATATTGTACCTAAGTACGTCATCGTCGAGCCAATACACACGTTTATTAAATGGAAATTTTATTTTGGATTTTACGTCGTCCGCAATCGTCATTCCGTTTGTATTATTATTATTATTATTATTATTGTTATTTTACATTTTATGTTTTACGGGCGATTAATAGATGTCGTCGGACTCTCTGGCACACGAGCGGTTTCCAGATAAATATCGCGTGGTTAACGACTGTGTGTCCGAAACAAATTTACCAGTCCTACCGACTTGTCATATTGAATTATCTGCTAACCTGTCCGGCGCACCACTTCATTAATATACCGAGCTATTATTCCGTGGAAAAATAAATGAAAAAAGGTAAAACGATAATTTACGGGCACACGTATACACACACACACACACGACTATACTGCGGACAGGTTTTTCAACGGTATACAACTTACATACCTTTGTGTACCGTTGTTGTCGCGTTTAATATTCGACTTTTTTTTCGTTATTATTATTATTATTATTTATTTATTTATTCATCTTTCGATCAACGGACCGACAACAATCTGCTCGTCGTCGATGAAAGAATTATTATTATAACATTATGTAGGTACGAGTGTATTCCAATGTTTGTTTTACTAAATGAAATACTAAATAACATGATGTTATATTATAGCGGTGAGATCAGGCCCGTATATACAGGGGCCGGTTTTAAGGGTTCGAACCCCCAACGAAATTTTTAAGTATATTATAATATAATATTACTAACTATATGAATTATACAACTACAGTTTATTTAAAGTATGTGACACGACAGGCACGTAGCTAAGGAGTGGCCTGTGGTGGCCGGGCCACCCTTAGCAGTTCACTGTCCACCCTAACTATTTTTTTGATATACTCAGGTTAAATTTTAAACGTTCATTAAATCTCAAATCGAACAAAAATCATTATGACGAAGGATATGAACTTCAAATAATTTTGATTTTACATATTTTTTTAATTCAGCGAATTACGACAATTATTACAATTATATTAGGTACATTATTACAGTGATATTTTGATATCTATTTCTGCTCATCGTGTTTCAGCAATGAATGGAAATTACTAGTGACACAAGTGATAATTAAAATATTAAAATAAAAATGTAATACAGAAGCCATAGGTTAAATTGGAGTGAGTATAGAAATATTGCTATGAAATTAGGAACGTATAAAATATTTGAAATAAGACTTACTTGTTATTTTCAAATTTTAAAAATGATAATAATGCGGTTGTCTTGTGTTTTTTTTTTTTCATCACGGGATAGAGTTAAGTTGTAATTAACAATTGCCACCCTAGTTTGATTTTGACCAAAGTTTGGCCACCCTAGCTATAAATTCCTGGCTACGTGCCTGAGACACGATCCATTGACCATTGATTCTGGTTGACGAATCAGGAAAAGCCATTGTATCTCAAAATAAACTATTACCATGGTAGTGGCGCATGTTCACTGAAGGTGTTAGCATTATGACACCACCGCCACGGTCCGCGGCAGCTTAAAGTATGCGTTTTAAGGACTCGTACCAAAAAAAGCCGGACATACTTCGCACGATGGGTGTACTTCGCACGACGGGTGGTATTCTCTTGACGGGCGTACTAAATTTTAAAGATACGATAAATCATTTCTTCAATAGAACGATTCTGAACGAGGGAAGTTAATAATATAAAAAAAAAAATGTTAGAAAAATGACCAAAATTTTTTTTCACATTTTCAAAATTTTCTTGTGCCAAAATCTTTTTTATAGGATTTTCTATCTATGTTTATATTTTCATAAAATTCTGATCAAAAAATGATGGTTTTCGAGTCGTGTTTGTGAAATTTTGGGTAGTTTTTTCCAAAAAAAAATATTTAAGAATTGAGAAATTCAAAAAATTACCTCTCTAAAGTACAATTTAGAGGCAAATCGGGTTTCAAAAAGTTAGTGATCGAAACTTTTGGACAAGTATTTCTATACGAAAAGTTGTATACAGAAAAAAAACATATAAAATAAACATCATTGTAAAAACATTAATACATATAATATATATTTTGTACTGTTTAAAAGTATCATTAAATTAATAATATAATTATATAACTTTAATACATGTATTAAAAATATTTTAAATCCCTCTCGAAATTTGATCCTGAATACGTGCCTGGGTGAGATGATAATAATATTCTATAAAGATACGTCATCAGTACATCGTACGTACCAACAAGTGATTGTTAAGAAGCAGCTGTAATATTCGGATACACGTCGTTTGATTTTCCCAATAGAACGTCGTCGTTAAAAAACGACTAATAAAAACTGTAAAAATAATTTACAACCGCGATTTTATACACTTGTATATAGTAACTAAGTCTTAGGTGCCTAAGTATATTATTAAAATATTATATTGTATCCGTAGGCGATTCGTGTACATGTTACACTATAATATTAAAATAACGAAAAAAAACATAAAAAAAAAACCCCCATGGTTTGTGTTAATTATTACGTTATTAATAACGAGTTAATTACTAACATTACGTTATGAATATTATTTTTACAGCCAATTGAAACGATTTAGATACGTCAAAATTGTGATTATTCAAAGAGCCAATTTTAGATTCTGCGTGGATTAAAGGAGCTAGTATTTTGACAGTGATATTTATTTATTTTTTTATGTGTACAAGTTTTTGTTTAAAAGTACTTGTCAAAAAAATTCGATTATGAACTTTCTGAATCACATTTACCTCTAGATGATACTTTTAAAAGATCATTTTTCGGAATTCTCGATAATTTTTAAACATTTGTGAAATTTGATAAAAACGAATTTAAAACTGTTTTTTAATCTAAACATTATGAAAATGAAAATACAAACGGACAATAATCGAAAATATTTTAATGAAAGAAAATGAGAAAAAACATTTATTTTTCACGCCAATTCTTTTTTCCTTTTTCTCAGTTAGTAGTGGAATGTAAAACTAACTGAATAAAAAAACCAATTTTTTTTGTAATTATAACAAACATTATTATTTTTAAGTAAAATTGTATAGAATAAACTAAAGCTTCACTCAAAATCGTTTTATTGAAGAAATGATTTATCGTTTCTTCAAAATTCAATACACCCACCAAGAACATCCTACCCGTGGAACGAAGTAGTAGAACCTATGGTGTGAAATATATCTAGCTTTTAGATTCTGAGTGAAGTGAAAAAGCTTATGATTTTACAATGATGTGTAATTTTTTTCTTTTTTTTTCTTTCTGTGGACACTTATTTTTATAGAAATACTTGTCCAAAAGTTTTGATCAGTAACTCTATAGATCCAATATCAAACCCAGATAGTACTTTAAATAGGTAATTGCGGGTAGAACCTTGAAACTTTTACCAACTACTAAAAATGGTTACGAAAATACTTAAATTAAAATTTCAAAAACATTTAATCAATTTTGAGTTAAGTACAGCATTATGATAATTTTAGAAATTCTCGTTTTTTATTAGTTTTTATGTAATGAAATTTTTAATTCATGATATTATTATTCACGAAACTACTGTTTATTTTGTTTATTTACAAACTTAGTATACAACTAACAAGAAACAAAGCACAATTATTATCACCTATTTAGATTATGCAATCAATATCATCATGATAGAAACCACTACTTACTTTTAAAATAATATATAATAAATATTTGTAGCATATATCACCCTTAAAATAAACCATAAGGATACATTACTAAATAAATTACTATTATTGAGTTCATACTTTACATAATTATATCAGTTTAATATAGTATAGTATAAATTAATAGTTGATATATAGTTATAAGAAGATTAAAACAGTAAAAAGTTTAAAATCAATGGTAAAAACTGAACATACTACGCACCATGTGTATTCTTGGCTCCTCTGATGGGGTACTTTTGATAAATGTGTTGAATTTTAAAACAATGATAAATCATTTTATCGTTAGAAGGATTCCGAGTTGAGTTTCAGTTAAAAATTGTTTAGAGAAATAATAGCGAGTATATTTAACGATTAAATAATAGAATTATCCATGTTGGAAAATTTATTTATTTTCATATAATTTATAATTATTCGTAAGACTGATCAAAATTACATTTTATTTTGAAATTTAAAGCTAATATTTCCAAAATTCTGTAATTATTTGAAAAATTAACAAATTTTCTTGAAAAATTACAGTTTCTTACCAATGTGGAATTTTAATATTCCTAGTAGAATTATTTTTGAGGTTACAACTAAATATTACTTAAATTTATTTCATGAAAATCTAGTTCACGGCAAATTTTACCGTTTGCATTCAAATTTGAAATAGGTTTTCCTTGTTAATGAAAATAATTAAATTAAAAGTTGTGACTTCTAGTACCACTTAGAGCCAAATTGTGATTTATGAAGTCATAGAACGAAACTTTTGGATAAATTGTATAACATTAAAGTGTTTCCAGAAAATAAGATGAAAAATATACATTATTGTAAAACTACTCACTCCAATCAGAATCTAAAATGAGAATATGCATTTTTGCTCACCGTGGTAATTCACATTGTACATTAGATTCATTTCTTAGTATTGAATTTATTAATTTTATTTTCCAAAAGTAAAATTACTAATTTGATACTATCACATATTATTATTGTGAGAAGACATTGTTCGTACATAAATTAATTCATCAATACCAGCTACGGAATTACACTTTGTAGAAATTATGTTTATATAATACATCGTATACACACTACGTATGGATCTGTATTTGCGTTAGGGGTCACTTCGGATTTTAGATTAGTTTCCGACAAAATTGTGTAATTACCGACTTTAATATTACCTTTAATACAATAGAAAAAAATGTGTGTACTTCGTTCGTCGGGGTGTTCTTTGCACGTCAGGTGGGATTCTCTTGACGGGTGTATTGCATTTTAAAGAAACGATAAATCATTTCTTCAATAAAACGATTCTGAACGAAGAAAGTTAATAATATAAAAAATAAATGAGAAAAAAAAATGTTCAAAATTTTTTTTTTTATATTTCCAAAATTTTTTTGCGCTAAAATCTTTCTTATATTATTTTCTATCTATGTTCGGATCAAAATATGATGGTTTCCGAGTCGTTTTTGTTAAATTTTAGGTAGTTTTTTCCAAAAAAAAAAAAAATGAAGAATTGAGAAATTCAAAAAATGACCTCTTTAAAGTACCATCTAGAGGTAAATCCTATTTCAAAAAGTTACTGATCGAAACTTGTGGACAAGTATTTCCATACGAAAAGTAGTGCACAGAAAAAAAATAAACATAATTGTAAAAATAAAATTATAAAACGGTGCGGGTTTTCTGCAAGTAGTCGTGTTTTTTGACATTCGGCACGTACGAAACACGTATATTTTACTAATCGTCGAGCGGATCTAATTTCATACGCTTAGCACCGGCCGATTTCGCCTGGCAGCACCGCAGCAGCGAGTCTTTGACGTAACTTAGAGTCTTCAGATCGCATTTGGCAATGCTTTGCGGGCACTTCCATCATTGAGATCTGTCCTATATTTTTTTTAGATTGTTTATACACACGCTATATAGAACGATATACACGATGGCGACGTACAATATTTCGGGTTTTATAAATAGCCCGGTAGAATGTAATCCGACCGTGCTCATCAGTAGTCCCCACGCAGAGAGAAAAAGAGAGAGAAAGAGAGAGAGAGAGAGAGAGAGAATTTGGCTCTTATTCGACTTCAACAGATTGCCTCGTTCAAACTTTTCCCCGGGGCAATATATCGATTATATTACATTTACCTATGTACTAGCTCGTGCAAAGTCCTAAATCGTAACTTAAAGCAAACTTTTTGAATAATCTTAAAAAACAAAACAAAATTACGACATAAAGATATCGTTACATATTATTATATTATGTATCTACCTTTGAACGAGATTTCACGATCGTAAAATTATTTAATAAATAATCGAACAGAAAATACAGCACCTGTGCGTAGTTTATAAACACAATAATTATTTTAACAACTATTATTTTTCGTGAATATTATATCTAAATAATTCATTACAAATGTACTTTCTCGTTTTTCGTTTGGTTCTAATTATTTCAACGGTGTAACCTAATATCCGTTTCAAATATAACTTTTATAAATTCAGTAACAATATATTATGTGTTATAGTATCTTATTTACGCTTATCTACTTTAATTTTACTTTCACTTTTTGAAACCATATTTTTTTTTATTTACATAATTTCATTTATTTTTATAAACACGACTTAAGTTATTTAAATTTTTGAAAGATATCTTTATGAGTTTAGTCTCAACATGACTATGTCTGCACTTTTGTCAATTTTTAAAAAAAAAACGAAAAATGAAAAATAACTCTAATCTTGCTTTGTACATCACAGGATTGTGTACAGGATGAGTCAATGAGTGTTATAGATATATTAATTTATGAGATAACCCGAAAAAAATATGCAAACATGTTACAGACATCCACACATATTGTTTAGATCTAAATACACATACATTTTTATTAACACTACCCTAATGTGCAGTGGTGGATTAAGGCGATGGCCCAGATAGTTAGAGTCCCAAAAACTCCTGAAAAAAATGATATTGTACATTTTATTACTAGGAGCTACACATTTTTGTGCATTCTAATTTTTGTTACTAAAGTAATCGTTAAAGATTATTTATAAATTTTTGTGCATCGTGTTGTTTTCTATAGATTTCAGCAACTTTTGGCATATTATGGTAATTTTAAGAATAAAATCTAATAATGTTCCTTATTGTCGAACATACAGACTATAATGCCAATTATCCAAACACCAATCAACCAGACGTCCAAATTATCTGGACGTAAAGAAAAGCTACTAATATTATCATTTAACATATTTTAATAGTCCCCAGAATCATCTTAAGAGATCATTAACAACGAAAAGGAGTAAAATATTATCCTTTTTCAAATCTTAGTACTTTTAATATTATTAGATTCTGAATTAAGTGAAGAAACTAGTGTTTTTACAATGATGTGTATTTTTTATTTTTTTTATTTTTTCTTCCCCTGTAAACACCTATTTTGTATAAAAATACTAGTCCAAAAGTTTCAATCAGTAACTTTATAGATTCAAAATCTCACCTAGATGGTACTTTCAAGAGGTCATTTTTTGAATTTTTCAATATTTTTTCGAAAAACGGGAAAAATCTGTCGAAAAATTAACAAAAAACGGCAAAATATGCAATTACTAGAATTTCAGTAAAATTTAAAATTGATTTTTAACATAACTTCAAAAATAATGCAGCTAGAGACTTGAAACTTTCATCAACTACTAAAAATAGTCACAAACACATTTTCATGAAAATTTCAAATAGATTTGACCAATTTTGAGTTAAGTACAGCATTTTTTAATTTCGGAAATTTCTCTTTTTTTTGTTAATTTTTATTTAATAAAATTTTTGATTTTTAATATTGAGACTTTAAAATTTAATATGATCTCACTGATATGTATGTCTAATTGACCTGAAAAAATCTCGAAAATCTTTAGTGAACTTTTTTCTCTGTAACCGTTTGAAGTTACAATTTCGTCGAAATTCGTTAATTTTACCTAAAATTACACACTCTAACGTGTAACGTATATAAAAGAAAATTGGCGTCACCGATTTTTTTAATACTTGGTGCCTAGATAGATAATTTCATTACTAATATTTTGGAGTATTAAAATTTTGAGCGAACAAAGAATTAAACAGTTTACAAGAATTTGATTGAATAAAAATCGGTGAAGGAACGGACAAAGGTAGGGTTTTCGCTTATTTTATCTAACGTAATTTTCGACGTGCCGACCGACAGTCCGTCACCACATTATACAAAATATTATTATAATATATTATATCTGTTTGAGCCGACGGCGTATAATAGTAATACGCGCACGTCGGACACCGATACTTTGCGCGCACCACCTGCAACGCTTATGCCGACCGTGTCGGCCAACACCGTGTGTATGTGTGTTTATATGTGAATAGTCGAACAGCAGTGGTTGGGTTCGCCGCGCAAATACTGTCCGACTATGTGGTGTAGGTGAGGTGTGTATGTGTGTATAATATGTGTGGTGTGTGTACTTAAAACTATGGAAAAGGCAACTCTAATGTATAAAAATAACAATGCGGAAAATGGTAACTATGTTGCTGTATAATATAAATTAAATGACATAAATATTAAAATTCACAGTAACACGTAAATGTGTAAAATGTATAAAAATAATGAA